>JAAAYG020048805.1:0-42763 GCA_009936455.2 Tomocerus minor
TAGACTACATCATAAATATTATTGGACGACTTTCGTTTAGCATGAGACGGAGACCTTGTAGCTTTCCCATTGCATTGGTAAAAGTATGAGCTGATAATAATAGGTAATAAAACAGCAAGCTACATGGAAGACATTGAAAGAGTAGGAATTATAATAGAATCAAACTAAATAAATCTATGGTAAAAATAAGAACTTATAGCAACAAAAATATCCATTTAAGAATGCCCTTATACTTATTTGGGAGTATTGGGAGAGTGTGTGGTATAGAGCTGCGTAGCATTCGCCAAAGTTTACGATTACGACACTACAAGCTTACACATGCAAAGTTTGACAATTTTTTTATTTACTGCTCTATTGTTAATATTAATTGGGATGATTACATTGTATGTTTCTATTCTATGGTGTACATTATTTAATTCGTAATGATGGACATAAACTTTTCAGCTTGGTTGAGTGTTATATTTCTTAAGGCAATCCTATCAAGCCCCAACATTTTTTTAAATCTTTTATCTCAATATCTGCCCAACACTGTTGTTCTTTTACTCATTAATTATTGCAGACATTCCGCTTGTAACACGTAAATGTAACAGGTTACTTGTTCAGTAATTTCATTTCCTTTCCTTAATGTCCTTAATTCTAACTAAGTACCACAATAAAATTATATTATTGCTCTATTTTCCTTTGTGTGATGTACAAGAAGTTCTTTCTTCGAAGATTACATCGCTATAAAGTTTTAACTTTTTGCTAAAAACATATTGAAGCCAAGCGCTGACATTGTGCATGCAGTTGTCATATAGGATGATAATGAAGTATATTTGTCTAGGTATGCTGTGCATATATTTGCATGACATGTCTTGAAACAAACATCTATTTGTAGTCTGTCTATGCATTTACTTATTATCTTTTACAATGTTACCAATTAAAGATGCTACAAGTCTAGAATTTTAATGTATTTCACACAGTCGTATGGCAAAGTCCTAATACTAATGACTAACTTATTGTCAGTACTAATTGAAAGTAATTCCTGAAATGAAGGTAGTAAGTAGGCATTTAGCATAAGAAAGTGACATTCATATATACATACTTTGAGATGGACGTGATTATTCCACCTTATAAAGCATAAATGCCATGCGATTTGTTGGCTTAAGAAACGAGCTTGTGGAGCCGCAAAGTCCGTCCAACAACAGCTTATTTAATACTTTTGGTATTTTTATGCTGCGTGTGAACTTTGGATTTTTAATTTTATAATCAGAAAAAAACGATTTAAGAATTCCGAACAGACATAATCTAATTTAATTGGAATATCTCACAACAATATAAATTGTCTCATTTCAGGAACTAAATTCTACGTACATTTTTCTTCAAAGGTACATAATTATCTAAGTGTATTTAATATTGAATGCATTAGTTTAAGGAAACACTTTGTCTAAATTAGATTTCCATTATCGCGACCATACCATGATGTTAAATTTCAAACTAAAAATAAGCGAACTGGCGAACTAAAACTAGGAAACATTGAATGAATTTCATGCATCAACAAAAGTTCACGCATTTTGTGCTAGAAATGATGTCACTGATGATGATTTGTGTAGTTTATTACATATCCACACTTTTCGTTACCAAATGCTATATATTATTTCCCCATATTCTGTAAACTTAACCATGTACATTACTCCACTCAATACAGGAAATAATTGGGAAATAGGTACCTAATTCCCAGATGACACTTATAAAGTTGAATTACATATTTACTTCTTATGTAGTGCACGTTGTAAGTTGAAATGAGCAGTTCAGCGGTCAAAGTAAATCGATTTAAAAGTAATGCTTCACACATAACGCATTCGTTTTTTCTCATTTTATAAACCTAAGCAGTGAATTCATTATATTCAATTTCCGCCATGCGAAAGGGATATAGTTTAACATAAACAGTCTTAATACTAATTGTCCAAATCTGTGTTTGTTGAAAACTCAGGTTTAATCAACTAAAAAAACACAAAGCATGCGAATTGCAGAAATTCCTGTTCTGTAATTATAACATGAAAAAATATAATGATCGGTTAATGATAGGTGTTATGTGGAAATGCAAACAATAGTGCAATCGCGATTGCAATTAGCGTCAACACTCAATGCTCTCAGCATCATTGTTATCTGAAAATCTGAATTAGTATTTATCTAATTCGGCAGGGTAATCATCAAGGAGCAGAAGAGGAGGAACTGTCCTCAATTTTATTGATTACATTATTTGCATAACAATACAAGATTGGTCATTGACATTGTTATCACATTAATGGTTCATTAGACAGTGCTTTGAAGTATATTATGTCCAATAAAGCCTCGAGTAAATTAACCGTTTCGGATGCCTTTGGGCTCAATTATGAAATGAGATTGTAAGTATCACATTATTGCAAATATGAATGCTTTTGATTATGGCCTCGGAGGAAAGCACGTACGAAGAAACAGGAGTAGTTTGTAAGGAATTACAGGTGTAAATTCCAAAAATATTTAAAAATACAAACTTGCCAGTGTTATTTGCTCACTCATCAAACGATTAAAGAATATAATTGTAGTGCAGGGCTTATTGTGCGAATAACATGTAATTATAGCGCTTCTTTTCTATAAGTGAGAAATACGTCAGTTAGCAAAGCTCATTAAGAAAATAGGATTTGAGCCATAATTTCATTTTAATTGGAAAGGGCACTATTCAACTCTTGTTATTTATGTTTCCGTTCGTTATTTAGTACTTAGCACCAATAGTTATCAAAGTGTAATTACGAGGATTTTTTGTCTAGTTTAGAAAAAGGTCAAGAAAGAATGGGCAGATTAGAAAAATTAACTCTTGATCGTTATGTACATAGTAAATGGTAGTTACTTAATGTGAGAAGTATATATTAAAGTCGTGTGTGTATATCTATAGACAATACAAACGTATTTGTGTATATTATAATTACGAGCTCCATATTATGCTTAGAGAGATAGAGAGAGAGAGAGAAGTATAAAGAATAAGCATCACATCAAATGCAAGCTCGTTACATTAATTAGTTTAGTATGTATGTATTCAGGATAATATTACGCTACAGTAGTGCATTAACTACGCTATTACACACTAGTTAAACGATTATGCTAATGTACATGTACGCTTAACTACAATATAAAATTCACATTTCATATCCTACGTTTACATTGCGCATCTAGTTTAGTGTGGAGTTGTTATTGCGGAACAAGCAAAGCGGAATGTGCAAATGTCTATGTACATATCGATAAGTGATGTGGGGAAGGTGAGAGAAAATGAAGCTACCTAACTACCCTCAGAAACTGAAGACATTATAATAGACAGAGAGATAGATAGAGAAGGTAGTCGTGGTGTAGTCAATCCAAATACAAGTCAAACAAACAGAGAGAGAGATACCAGGTGTGAGTCTACAAGAAGATCCCTATAAGATAGTTTACGAAACAATTCCAAGCAGGTTGCTTCGGGGCTGTTACTTTTTTTATTTTACACGTATGTGTAATGTACACAATGTTTCCGAAGCCAGCTATTCTGCCTTACACACAACTAAGTACTTTAGTACCGATAATCGTCTCCCTTTGTCTTTATTTTCAACTAATGGTTATATCATTTAACTGACTGACGGTGAGTTTTACTAATGCACCCTTATTGCTTTCCTGTAATAATATACACATTACTTTTTTCATCCTTTCTACATAGGCAGACAGGAGAGACACAGAGAAGGATATTCCGTCAAGAAGATATACAGAGATAGTCTATTACAATTACAGTAACATCAGTCCCAGCTTTCAAGTCTGGAATACCTTCATGGCAGAACTTATTATGTTTGTTGGTGCCTACGTAATGCTACTACCTAGATATCTAGATTAGTCAAAAGTGAATACATTCTGGCACTATGACTGTGTTACAATGTCTTTAGGTAGGTACATCTGTACTTATAGGAAATACCTTAGCAGGCATTACGACATAGTTTAGCGCATAGCAAGCCATAACTAGCCAGCATGAACTATTGTTGTAAGGTAGCTATTATAACACCAAGAGAATAGAACCGACAATAACCTCACCCACAAATTAGAATGCCCCATTTCCGGAGAAACTGTCAAAATTACTACCTAGTTTTTTTCTGGCAACTTACAACTTAATTAAGCACAAGTAAAAGCCAAAGGGCTTGTTGTCTGTCAACTTGAAATCCTTTGATCATGATGAGCTCGTCAACTCATTTAAATTCCGAATGAAAGGAGACCGACAGAGCATATGCATAGTTGTCCTAACTAGGCACTTGATTAATTAGTAGAATACATCCTGCTCCAATCCAATGATACAGTCGGGAAACGTGTCGCGGTCGACTCAATCAAATCAACCGTGTTAATATCACTCGACAGACGCTAACCGCAATTCTTTAACAATAATTGTTTGTACCTACCTGCGCAATCAACTATCTCTACATAACTACATGCATGCATATAAATCATACTACATTACGACAACTTCTACATTTCCACCTCAATATTGACAGAGATCTTCCGACGATACTCAGACTTACTTTCCTATGGAACAAATGTTTCCATTTCATTGCCATTACAAATTGCAAGTGCACACCATATGAATACGTAATATATAGCCTCACAACTTAAATGCATATCCAGCCGCATCTTTTCTATTTGAGATTTTCAGGTTTTCTCTACTTGCTCAATAATTTGTCCCTCTTTACGAAACTTTGTCACTTATCAGAATAGAAGAAATATCAAATCGGAACGCTTTTGTAATGGTAAACCTTTGCTGGTATACCTTTAATGTTGTTTCAATATTCCTCTATCTATGATAAAACGCATAGCAGAGTATCTACTCATAGAATAATTACTAAAAGATAAAAATCGTTCCCAAATTCCATAAATGCTATGCTATATTTATAGTTTTTTGGGATGTATTATACCCACCCTGATCTAGATTGCTGAGAAGTCTACGTTGTAAGTTGTAACAATCGAATATCAGTATTATTATTGAACCAGTAGCCACCACATGGGCCACAATTGCACCATAAAATGTTATCTTTGATCGTATAATTACACAGCACAGCACAGAGGAGTAAGTTATTTCGTAACTACATAATTTTATTAGGATCTAACATTCATTGTTAATAGCTTTATACTTGAAATGTTGGCACCATCAATGTTATTTATCAGCAAGAACAGAACCAAGTTTTTCTATATGATAACACTGTTCGTCACCAACATTTCCTCCATTTCAGGGTCAATAAAATCCAAACTGCTTCAACCCATAAAACTTCCATTGTCCCATTCATAATTCTTGCATATAATATGAATTTGACACTATAATATGAGTTTGGTCCCACACCATAGTAGATTACATTCCATGATTCGATTCATTTCGAAAATGAATATATATTATGCCGGATGCACTGACAATTAACTATGTCACAAAAAATATTTTGTATTTTCTTGATATTTTGTTCAAAGCATATCTTTCGCTAATAATAATAGAAACAGTTTAGATTATAATATTAATTATTATTAATTACAGGACTAATGGAAGTATCATTCATAATGTTGTTACCTTTAAAATTAATGCATCTTGATTATGCTTTTGTCTGTATGAATTTATATTCCGTAGTGCTCCACCTATGGGTGGTAGTTGGACTCTTTGTATGAGGAGGGAACATGTTTAAAACATTTTCAATGAGATTATTTTGATGTTTTTATAATATCATTGCTGGCTGAAGGAGACTTCTGTCTGTAATTTGTAAAATCAGAATTAAAATTTTTGCGTTTATTTACTTTATGCACATAAATGCTAAACGAAATATGCGAAGTAATTAAAACTATATAGATTCTTCAAGATTTGACCACAGAGTAATTATAATGGCAAGTGTCAGTCGACAACAGGTAACAATCATTAATAAAATTACAAACTACGATGTATTTATTTGTATATTTCTTATTATTTGTATAATTTACATTTGTTCAGCTTTTCTTAGCTGATTTGAATTTCTCACTCACACATTTTTTGCAATAGTTTAATGTGGCATTTCTTATTCTTTCAGATCCTGTCTGTCTTCAAGAAATTGCAACGTACACGAGAAAGTGTGTTCGTAGGAGATAAGAACGCATTAAATTGTGAGTATTTTAATACAATTTTTATTTGTATTTAATTTTTTATGTACATAGCAAGCATGTATTTACTTTATTTGCAAATAGCATGTATTTATTTCATTTGCAAATAACATGTATTTACTTTATGTGCAAATAGCTTGTATTTACTTTATTTCCAATAGCAGGTATTTATTTTGTTTGTACATGTTGTATTTCATATTTTATATTTATGTCCCATGTTGTTTGCCAATAGTATGTAGAGTGTGAATTTTATATCCTAATTTCAATTTATCTTTGTTGTTTGCACTTTGCACTACTTTGTACTTGCTTATTATTCTTCACCTTTAAATGAAATGGTTTACATTTACGCAAGAAAATTGGTAAACTTGTATAGGCTAGTTTCATATTTACCCAAGAATTTAAAATTAACATTGATATTTCTATATAGTATTCTGGGCACCTAATGTCTCCAGAATGTCTACATAATATGTTATTCTAAATTTTGGGGTAAAGTTATGAAACTTGTCTATTAGGAAGAGGGAAAGAAACTAATTAATTTTTGCTGCTCCTGAGTACTTATTTTTATTTATTTTTTATTTTTTGCTTTTAACTAAAACAAAGTGTATAATAATATTACTCTGTCCATGTTATATTCTTAGACGTGCGTTTGAAAATTAAGGATGAATTTTTAAAACATCGAGATATCAAGGATCCAGTCGAAGTGATAAAGTTGTTGCAAGTTGCAAAAGAATCAGAAGAGTTGCTCAGAGCAAAAGTTATCCAAGCCGAACAAGTTAAACCAAACACATATAGTAAGTTACCACATTATATGATTTTGTAAACTTTTCAAACTTTTTTTACGAATTTATAAGTTACTAATTTTAAAAAAATTCTAGGGATAAGAACTGAACATTTACAAGAAAAATGTGTGAATGCAAGAGAGCGTTGTGCTAATTGCACTTGTGGCTGGTAGTGGACCCCTGTACCGTGTACTTATTCTGTCGCAATAATGTAGTATGACCATAAACAATTGTATTTGTTCAATGATCTTGTAGTATATTTTTATCGCATTGCATTAGTCGCATATTGCGGTCAACAAAACGTAAGTTGGACCGCCTAATTACTGTAATATGATTTCGTGAATTATCATCATCCAAATAACAATATTAATCGAATTACCAAACTCACAAAAATGTTCACCTCATTTGCGCACTTTATTGTGCATATGTATCACATATGCATATACATTTTCAGATTTTCGTATATACATATTTTGTGAAAACGTTAGGCAGAAATGGAAATATTGATGCAGTTAATATGAGTATATGGTATGGAAAGTCATCTTATTACGATTATTTATTAGCAGATTATTATTTATTAAATTATATATTGTTTATTATCAGCCATCTCTGGTGTAAGAAAATGATACGGTTAATTTTGCCTTAAAATGGGTACTGACAGTTATTACTAGATTCTCATCAAATTTCATATTAAGTATACAATTGTCATGAATGATCCATCGGCAAAATAATAAAATAAAATCGATATATATATTTTGTGATACACTAGAAACGTTTAGAATGGAGTGCAGTCAGTTATTTTCAAAAAAGTAAATGCCTTACATTTGTAATACATTTTATTTCTGTATATTGCATATACAAAATCAAATATAATAAATAACATAGAACAAGCAATATGTCACAGAATATATGGTATTCGTTAATTATAAATGTACTAACAGGGATTTGGATAGTACGTATAGTAAGAATCAATTTCAGTTACTACTGTATTCAGAGCTAGCTAACTAATGTGTTTCAGCTTAAGTGTGCCGATGGACCATTCATGGTAATTGTATACTTAATGTGAAAATTTAGGAGAATCTAGTAGTAAATGTGGATTAATAATAAATATTTGGTCTTTTAGATATTGGGAGTACATTTATGTGGGCAGTTAGCTAATGATTTTTTAGTTTGATTTTAGAAATTAGTCTAAATATTAAAAATAAAAATTACTTCCCCATTTTGAAAGAGCTGTATGATTTATGCCAACATTACAGAAAATAATTGTTCTAAGATTTTTGAAAGTTGAAAAAGAAAGCAGTATCAGTTGTGTAATGGACGTGCTAATTTTCAATTAAAATGACTGAATTTATGACCCATTTCATTGTTATGCAAATGATTCTGTACCAAATCAAAGAATGCGAAGTCGGAAGAATAAGGTGTTGATATACATAAAACAAGGTGTTGAATAAGGCTTATGACGATATCATATAATTACTATGCTTCGTGTCGTAAGTAGAGATGATCATTATTTTTTAACCACATTTCACTGGTGATTAATCCTATTAATAAAGCACTTAACGCACAGAGGAAATAGAAAGGGATGCATCCTCGTACATCGGCACTTGCATAGTCATTTCCCGTATATTTTATAATATACCTTCCTAATTCAGCTTTAAGATGAGATTAGAAAGATTTGTTCCGGGTAATTAGTATTAAGAGAATATTATTTGCATTGATGAAGTTCCATTTATATGGATTATGGACGAAAAGGAATCATCCTATTTGTTCATCGAGAGAATTCGATATACATGCATATGTAGAGAAGGTGTATCTGCATTAGTGTATGAATGTTGTATATAATACTATGTAATATTATGTAGAATCGTTAGAGTTACTCTGGTTCTACTGCTATACTTAACCCTACATGGCATCAAGTCCATCTCGAAGAGTGGAAAAAGAGAACAAGTCACAAATACCCTAGACAGCATGCATGCCTTGATGTTTATAGTCTCACTCACGAATCACGATCAAACTTCTTGGCTTCTTGCATCTTTCTTAGGAAATTTAGTTTGAGGCAACGTTTTATTTTACGCCTCAGGTCATACCGAACAATGGGAAGGAAGCAAAGGCTATTTTTTGTGCATGAAGTTACCGACATTAAATGCATAAATGCGTTTAAGATTTTTCGAGGTAACATAACAATAGTAAGTGCATGCAGTAGTACCTATGCACATCATATCTATAAGCCTTGTTATAGGTATATGTATTATCGTTCCTTGTACTCTCCTCTGATTACATTTTATATGCTCCTTGCTTTTGCTGTGGCTTTTCGTCCTTCTCTCTTTAGTCTTATCATCGAATTCTCAATTTTAGAAAGAATACGAAGTTGAACGTAAGTCACACTAAAAGCCAACCAGTTAGTGTCGTTGTGTAACTGTGACTGTGTGTGACTGTGACCTGTGGCTGTGACTCACTGCTCTCTTTAAATCCAATACGTATTACGTCAATATTTTTATCCTTATTTGTCATTACGGGTTGTTACTGTTTGTAATACCATTTTGTGCCATTGCAAATGCAAAATTACGTACACTCATTAAACTATGCATGTAGCAATGCACTTTAATATAAACCTTTGATCACTAAATAAACTTTTGCCGATACATTGGTAAATTGCCCTTATTCAGTATATATGCACTGAAAGTCGAAAGACACACTTGGACAAACAGTAAGTTTGTAACAATTTTGGGGAAGACACTATTAAGTTAATTGCTCATTAAGAAATTATGATACACTGGCTAATACGCGAGATTGTGTCAAGTTTTAGGTATATCAGATATGCTATCTCTCTGTACTTACAACCACTATCTATTCTAGGTATGTTTAAGTTCAGAATCTAAATTGCATTCAGAATCTCATGCAGTGTTTTCAAATGTCAGTTAGCTATTGGAGTGATCAATTGAAATTCTGCAAATATAGTAATTCCAATTTCCATGAACATGAAATACTCCCATGTTCAGATTACCCACTAGTGTTGGCTATCGATCCTTACAAATGTGTTTTTTACCCAAGTTAATACAACATTATTATATTCAGTTTCACTCTCGTCATATTGATACAATAGTTTCCGTGTGAAATACGTTAGTTATAGAGTTCACAGCATAATATGGGCAGCAAAAATGACTTATTTATTTAATTGCTGATAATGTGGGGGCGTAATAAATGAGAAGAGTCAATAAACAGAGTTAAATCTGTTTCTAACTTTAGGGAAAAACATTACTTTATAGTTATATATATTCCCATTGCGATTAGACATAAAAGTAGACGTAAACGGAAGAGATAGTTCAGGGAACAAAGTTAAGTTTTAGTTAGGTAAAAGAACTCGAACTTGTAGCAAAACGTGCACACTTACGGTACATTTAAGAGTAGTATTATTATAATTCCTCCTAACAGTTGCCTTGTTGCCTGTCAGTGTAAGTTGACTCCTACTCCTATCCTCATAACTTCATGGAGCTACAAACGGACACGATTGCTTTAGATGTGATGTTTTGATACGAATACGTAAATGATACTTTCAGGGTACGTGCGTTGGCACACAATCTTTACATGAAGTTCAAGAGCGTAATTATTAGGGTGCGGGTGGCAGCCAATGCAATACTGTCTTTAAAAGCGATATAAAAGTAATAGTTCCTAATAATTTGTCCTATACACTCTTAGCCTCATAATTTCCAGAATAAATCCTAACTTCCCGTAGTAATTCTCCAAAAATTCTGGAAGGTAAACCTTTCGAAAGTAAAACTTGGGGGTGCATCTGCATGTAATTTTGGGAGTGGAGAGGGTGCTTATAACCCGAGGGGTGTAGTTTATAAAAGCCGCCTGTTACATACAATAGGCTCGACAACAATATTGGAAGTTACGTAACATAACAACAGTAACGACAAGTAATAACACTCCTCTATAGCCTCCTCACTGACTCAGCTGTCGAAAGAAAACCTATTACGAATATTACGCGAATTGAGACTACCTGCTCTGTATCGTTTACGTAAGTGTCAAAATCCTTCTGCTTCATTTGTGTATACAATACATATCGGATAAAAACTTACGACGGTTGCAAGAGGAAATGAATTGCAACGTAAAACACTCATACAAAGGAAACTGTGGTCAAGTTTGTAGTGGTTACTATTTGTCTTCGGTTTAGCTGTCTTGTATTTATTGACTATCTATAATATCTACGGGCTACTAATAGAACAGAAAACTATTGCCTATATGTACGTAATCAAGTGTGATTCTGCAACTACAGATAATTAAAACCAAACTTTACACATCTTTACGCTAAGAAGAGAAAAAAAATATAGCGTTAACTGAATGTGCACATCTTGGAAAGCTATTTCAATAATAGTATGAACTATATGAGCTAAACAAAAGTGGGTTCAACAAAGAGTTACCAAATAAGAGATTATTCCGCAAATTATACAAATTAAATTCAAAAAATGGCAAGAAGAAGTCACTTGTGGTATTCCATCGTCGTGAGGATCCTTACGGCCATCGCTGCAGTAAGTGATATTGATGTCATCGTGTCATCAATAAAGAATACATTTAAAATTAAATTGCTCTTACACTTATTAATTCTATTTCCCATACATATATGTAAATAACTTTCCAAATTCTTAATGACATCCTGAAAATCTACGTTTACTTTGAATAAATATTGTAAGCATCTTTAATTTACAAGAGAAATCTTGAATCTTTTTAGCTTTTGTCCGTAGCTGTGATGGTTGTCAGTGCTTGGACCTTAGCTCGTCTTATATCGGACGAGAAAGACATTGCAACATTGTTATTTTCTAACAGCACTGTTTCAGAAGATGGTAAAACTAATGCCCATCCCGAATCGGAAGGGCACAAGACCTACGTAATCATTTTCCTCGTTTGCCTCGGTGTTGCGATCTTAACAGGATTCTCACAACTTGTTGCTTCTCTTAATGCCCTTTGTAGCTGCTCTAAGGTATTGATTTTTCAACCGAAAAATAATGATGATCCAATCACATATTACTCTCATTATAACCAAACAGTTACATGAGAAACCGCATAATAACAATCGATTCTTATCCTGTATTATTACAATCTCGCCAATACTAATAATCTTAATTTGTTCTAGAATGTGAGCGGTCGTGTGAAAGGCTGGCTGGTGGTGAATGTCATAACATTTTTGATTTTGCTGCTCTGCTTCCTTCTCCCACTCTGTTTCAACAAAGAAACGAATTCTGCTCGAGGATTTTCTGAACTAGGAGACGAAATTAAAGACCAGATGTCCAAACTGTTAGAAGATATTGAGAAAAAGGAGTTTGATGAAAAGAACTTGGCATATATATTCAGTTGTACTATTGTTGCAAACAACCTTATTATTCTTTTATTCATCCTTTTATTGGGTTGTTGTCTCCGTTGTGGAGAATATGCTTATGAATCTGTTTACTAAGAGACCGTAAAGGTGTCTTTCAAGTGTCCTTACTTGCCTACTTAAAATTTGGCTTTAAACATTTCTCCAAATATTTTGTTAGTACCTATGTAAGTAATTAATTAGTATTAAATTAGTATTACAATTATTATCTTTAGTATTCTTTAAAACCTTTGTTTAATATATATCAATGATGATGCTTCTGTATTATGATCTGTATATCCGTAAAATCTACCCTAGTGTTTATATTATTAGCATTCCAGTGTTTTTGAATTTAAAGTTTCAATATCCTTATATTACACGAAAAACACTCAGAGAAATAAGCAAAGCGGAATGCAAAATGCAATTCTTACATCATTGTACATGTGAGTAAAATTATGAATTACGAAAAGAATAAGTTACAATGACAATAATGGCAAAAACTATGTTCTCCAAACTTATGCTGGAAATTGTTCTTTAAGTAGTGTTATGTATAGTTAATCATATGAAAATAGCTATTAATTATTTCTGAAAACCACATTGATTAGTTAATATTTGGAACATTTTCTACAGTCTTGTTACTGAAAGGATATGTTATCACATTGCCATTTGTAGTTAGGATTAGCACTTCCAATCTTCAAAAGTAGTTATCACGTTAGCTAAAGACATGATGCATTAATGTACTCGGTTTACAGGGTTGAATTTCTAGGCTACCTTAGCCTAAGCATTTAGCAAACAGCTTTAAAACCTTAATTTCTCACATGTCACAGAATATCGAAAAAATAGTAGGTATGAGATACAAATGGTCACCTAAACATTTTTCTTGCAATGACAATAATTTTTCGCTAGGATTTGTAAAATATTTGCATTATTGATCCAATACGCAATGAAAGAAGCTTCTAAATATTTTTCAGTGTGTACTATCCAAATCTAGATATTTAAATAGAATTACTGTATTTTCTAAGTGCATCTGAATATTGAGGAATATATGTAATGTATTGGAACTAAAAGTTCGGAGTTTGAATTCTAAATGCAGAAAGAGGCGAAATTTTCATCGGCTTAACTACAAATTAGGAAAAATGGTTTCCTATACATTATAATTATTAAAGGGAGAAATAGTAATGGTGCCCACATAGCATAACATTTTGATGATTATGTTTAAGATATCCTGCTGGTATCATTGATTATACTTTACTCTGATAAAGGATTTATGTAATAAGTTGTTAATGAATATTTACATATATTATTGTAAGTATAGTTAAATTAAAAATAAGGATAATGGATGGATTTATTAGTTTTTTACAAGAAATCGTGAATATGTAATCTGTGTAGAAG
Organism: Tomocerus minor; assembly: GCA_009936455.2. Classification (NCBI taxonomy): domain Eukaryota; kingdom Metazoa; phylum Arthropoda; class Collembola; order Entomobryomorpha; family Tomoceridae; genus Tomocerus; species Tomocerus minor. Next base: position 13,663 of record JAAAYG020048805.1, read on the forward strand.
CGGAAACGAAGAACAGCAGAATTAATACTTAAAATGCGGAAAGGATGAAACATTTTACTATCTCATTAGTTACTCAATAAATAGATATTACATTAAGAACTATGACTTTAAGATGAATTGTAAGACTATTCGATTCTTGCCGTAGGAATTTGATTATTCTGGACTGACTTATTTGTCAGATCTTATATAGTACATTCAAAATAAATAAATAAGCGAAAAAAACATTTTGTAATGTAATGGCAAGCCTTTAGTGAATATTTATAGCGCACATGAAACAAATTAAGACATTCCAATCGTACTGTAGTACCTATTTATTTATTAGAAATTATTATGCTTTGTAAAGATACAAAAATTATTGTGACAACATTAACGGGCAATAGGTAAAATAAATCAAACTACTAACAACTAAAAACAGGAACTTTAATTTTTAAAAACAAAATCATTCATATTTTTTAAACTCTTTTGGGGGAAGATTAAATATAAATAATTTTCATTAAATAATGACATTAGTGGGAAGTGGGAAAATTGGAAAAAATGGAAGAAATGTGGGAACATGGACTAATTAGAATTGTAGAGTATTATTATACATAGACACATATTTTCATTCCTCTTTAATTGCAGCCTAGCATGGCCCACACGGATATAAATAAGTGATAATGTTAGCCTTTTTTCTATTAAAAAACACGAAACAGCTCAGGCATTTAATTTTGTAAACAAAATTCTTCCAAAATACTTGCTAAAAAATCGTTGTAAATCCAGTTTGGGAATTTGGGATTTACTGTCTGTCTGTTTGATTGGGTGTGCATTTGTGGTGGCTGGTGGTGTTTGAAGATGGCAGAGAGTATAAAACTTGTGACGGTAAATCGCGGGAAAATTGTGTTCGGGTAAGTAAAAAAAATTATCAGTCTACGGAGTTGTATTGATATTTAAGTGTTACTAAAGACAAAAATTTGACAATCAAAGTAATTATTATCGTTTCAAGGTGTAAAACGAAATCATATCACCGTTGTAATGGGAATTTTAACGGATCCTAATAATGATGATAAAAACAACAAAATAGCAATTGTTTTGGAAAAGTATGGAGGAAAGTTGGGGTTGATTTCATACATTTGTGGAATCGTGTGGCTTGCATTTTTGGCGAATCATCAATACAATTTGGGTAAGCAAACGATGAAAAAGAATAGATATATACATCCGTAACAGATTCACGGTCCTGTTTTACTTATCAAAAAACGAATTCCTTAAATTCCAAACTGTTGTGTATTATATAAACTGAATATTATATATATGCAATACCTAATGATAGGCTTTACTAATTGTCAAATAAACTTTTGATGTTTTCCAGGAACATATTTCTCGGAGAATGCTTTACTTCCAGGACTGGTCGTTGAAAATTTTCATGATGGATACAAGGCTGAATCTTTCTTAAATGAATTGCTGGAAAAAGAGGGCAACGATGGAAGACTTAGCCCCCATGATTTTAAGGCATTCTTTCAGAGAATTGGCCTTTCAGAAATTGAACTTCAGAATTTTACATTGAGAGATCCTGTAACGAAACATGACGACATCCATGGGACAAATGTTTATGCTGTTTTTCGGGCGAAGAGAGCTGCAGGGACAGAATCCATCATTTTTAACGCACCATACTTTCCCAAGAATGGAAAAAATCGAAAGAATTTAGCCGCGATAGCTATAATGCTGGCACTTGCCGAGTATTTTCAGGGTATTACGCACGATATAACAAATAAAATTTAAAAAAATATGAAGGATATTATTTTGTTATGCTTGTTAACACTGTTTTTACAGATCAAGTATATTGGGCCAAAGATATTGTTTTCCTTGTGGCAGAAAGTCATGTTGGGTCATTGGCGTGGGTTAAAGCACATCAAGAGATGTCTGGAATCATGGGAAATCTGGAATACGATAGTATTAAGTCAAAAGCTGGAAACATACAGGTACACAAAATTTAGTATAAGTTTTGTGGAAAATATACTTGTTATTTATAAATTGTATAGCAGTGGATTCAAATATTACAAATTCTCTCTGTATGCTTTCGGACTGAATTTATTGACTTTTAAAATAAGTATTGATTTGATTTTGATTTGATTTCTTTAGGCTGCTGTCAATGTTGTGATGGAAGGAACCACTATTTGCTCGCTGACCACAAAGTTCCATGGTGTGAATGGCCAGTTGCCCAATCTTGACTTAGTGAATTTATTGAATAAATTCTTCGTTACAAATGCTGTAAATATTTTCTTGATTACCTTCAACTTAAATCGCTTTTAACCCCAAACTGTCTTCACTTTATCGTTGAGCTAAAATAATGCAAATATTTTTCACAGGAAAAAATTTCAGACTGGGAATCTGACATATGGAAACTTGTCAATTACATGATAACTCAAGCAACTGGAACACCTACCGGCAGTCATGGCTTCTTTCTCAAATATGGTATCGAATCGGTGACGCTTGTTGGGAAAACCGCAAAAAGTTGCAAACTAAGAAATTCTATCACGTTCAGTGACATCGGCAGAACATTGGAAGCAACCTTTAGAAGTTTGAATAATCTTTTGGAGAGATTACATCAGTCTTTCTTCTTTTATTTGAAGACTACACCTAATCGATTTATTTCTATAGGTCAGAGTCTGCAGTGATTAATATTATTGTTTTGTCTTTCTAGTTTTGCGCTACATCCCATGCAACCTCTAAAAATCATATTTTTAATTTCAGGACTTTATTTTCCACCCTTGGGACTGATCTTACTGCCAATACTTCTAAAAGGCGCATCTATTTGGATAACAACAGCTAACTTGGAAATCACCAAAGCAATTTTCACAATTATGACCACTCATTCCATATCAGTTGGGCTTCGTTGGATGCTAACCAACCTTAATCGCATTACTAGTCATTTCGGAGGCTTGGATATTAATGAACGTTTATTTTATCATATTGTTTTAGCTTTTGTTGCAATGCAATTTGCATCAGCCAAGATAATTACAAGAAACGGCGACTCAAATTACATCGCCGCAGTTTACTGTTTTTGTCTTCTGGAATTCGCAACTGTTTTATACAGTTTAGCTTTGTTCAACCCTTCCTTAGTAATCTTTAGTGGGATGGTTTTAGTTCCATTGCTCACTCTTCTGTTTAAATTCGATGCGCAACAAAGACGTATGCTATATCTTGTTGGAACGGCTTCAATTGTAGCAGTAGTTAGCTACTTTTATACAACTTTGCAATATTCAGTAGGCAAGTATTTTTACGAAGCTGAGCTGTATGGGAACTTCTTGTTTGATTTTGTTTTCCTATTTGTTGTCCCAATTGTTTCTCTAATTATGTCAGTGGTGTAAAATTATATGTATCAAATATCACAATGTAATTTTAATGCATTTATAAACTTTGTGTTACTGTCTATTTAGTTAAATGTATACTGTTGGTGAGTTTCTGAGAGTCATCCATTTTTACCGTTTCAGGCTTTTAAATTTTAATACATTAGTATTAGAGGCTATTAATTTGAGATCCTTGAAACAAAATGTATTAAAAGTGGCTAAAAATGGGTGTCTTTCAGAAACTCACTATTTGAATTTGTAGAACATAGATTTTGATACCTATGTAGATTATTTTGTCAATAGTAATAAATCATGTTATTTATTAAAATGTAATTTGTTAGAAGTAGGATTTCAATTCTAAAACATTGAAAAATGTAAGTACTATTTTGTATGTTACCAGTTTTGGCCATTCTTAATGTAATTAAATGTCTATTTAATGGATTAACTATCTTGAAACATTATATCATCAGGTCACATCGGAAATATTGTGGATTGTGTGCTCATTATTATTGTGGTTTTATTAGCTAATTTTATTCCTAACCAACCGCTAGAAAAAACGAAAAAGGCGTACTTAACAATTCAGATATCATACACCAGGCATGAGACTGAGTTTCCTTCTGGTGCAGTGGAAAAGTACTCACATTACTACTTTGTTTGCCTATTTATGTAGGTAATGTATATCCGTAATTGTATTATATATGTAGCACTGTAGTACAATGAAATTATAATCATTCGGCGACTGTCTGTCCAATTTTGCAAAGGCTTTCCCAGACACCCCTGCCCTAGCCTAACCAATTCAATCCTATCTATTTCGTACTGCATAAACCTGAATTGACGGATTGAAGTTTTCCTGTTATTAATCCCGTGTAGAAATTATGATTGATTTTTCTTGAAAGACTAAAAGTACACCACTAAAAAAAAGTTTCAAAATAGCGTAATTAATTTAGCAGTATCAAAGTACCTGGTTTTGCATGTATATAAGAATTTAGACGTATAACGAGGTTAATATTTACACTGGCAAGTGCTATTTTCAGTAAACACGCACTTTAGAATATACATAATTTATTATGTAACAGCAACATACGCTTATCCCATCGTAAAGTATTACTAATTACGTATTCTATTCAAAATCATTCCACTCAAGGGCAGACTGGCATGCATCGTGATTATTACTTGAAAAAAATGTACCTGGTTTATTTATCTTTGTATATAGTGCATACTTATTGTACCACTTCATCTTTTGGACTGTGATAGAATTACGTTGTTCCATAAACTAGAATCGGATGGTAGAACAACAATTTCTAGTTGAACTGTTGCTGAAATTGCTGTGTTACTTTCCCACAGGAAGAAAGAATGGAAGTCTTGTTTCGCCAAGACTGAACGATTTCTGCTGCTGCTAAAATTTAGCATGTATTACATAATGAAAAAACTAGAAGTCCCAGAGGAGTGATATATTGTACTGATTTAGCTATCCTTCCCGTAACAGACTATTTTGGGGATATTCGCTTTGTCAAATTGTAATTATTTCTTCTATTGCGGTTCTGCTGTATGCAGATAAGCCAGTGATGTCTTTTACACGGACCCCAAATTGGCATTCAAGTATTAAAATATTCGTAAAGAGTTAATAAATTAAATATTGCCTTAATATCTATTTTCCTCAAGATCTCTGTTCTGCATTTCACATTTTTTGTGAGAACAAACTCGTTATATAGTTGACGATACCCCATAATTCATGATAGCTATGTAATGGGAAAAAGAAACCACTTGAACCGATTGTAAACTACAATTGCTAGTAGTAGAGATCAGTTTTACATAGTTCCGACTCGTTGTTTGCAAATACGAACTCGTCTGTGAGAAAATTACGAAACTTGTATTGTTCGTGCAGTCATTTCATAGCAAAAAACTGTTCTCTATCTATAAAACATAGGAAGGAAACACTCTTATTATGGAGAGGTTTATCCATACAAAAGATTAACGTTTTTTTTATGTCTGTACACAAAGCTTTAAAGGCCAAGTGTTATGTCTTATGTAGACATTCATATATTTAGTAGAGTCGCTTGTGTAAGGTTAGAGAGTGTTTCTCTAGGGTGTGAATCTTGACGGCTTTGCGAATTATAAGAAGATAAACTGACCACTTAAATGACACTTCATAGAATTATTGCATTGTGATATGTGAGTTTAAGAATGCAAGCCAATATGCAAGTGTCACATTTTTTGCGTTTTGCAAGTGTCTGTGTAATTGTTTGTTGCTCCTTAATTCCAAAATCGGAAAGTGCAATCTTTGACGAATTTTTTGGACCTGCAGGAGTTCTTGTAGCAAATGCAAATGCTGAATTCGCCACAAAATTGTATTTCGTAAGTTGAGATTTAAACTTAAAGTAAATTCTCGTGTATATGCTGAATGCTATTAACTAAAGTCTGTATGATGCCAAAAAGTAATGTCCGTAATGGAACACAGATAATATAATATATATAAGTTCGTAGAAATAAACATTTCGTAAAAACCATTAGAAAATGTTTGAGTTATCTACTACATTTCTCATAGCACTTGGTTTATTGGGCCATTTGGTCACAGTTTTAGGTGCTTGTTATTTTCTTAAAAATAAAATTAAAACCTTTGTAATATCTATACTAATGCAAAATGCTACGTAATGGGTCGCGAAGTCAAACGAAAGGATGATCTTCAGATTTTTGACAACGAAATTATATGATAACATTTGTATGTATAATTATGCAGGCTATTAAGAATGTTAAGAGTGACAACTTCGTCGTTTCTCCAATAAGTCTCAGTAGCGTTTTGACAATGCTACTGGTTGGAGCAGACGGAGATACCGCAGATGAATTATACCGAAGTCTCAAGTTTAATGGCCTTAATGATACAACAGTCTATGATGGATATTCTGACATGATATTTTCATTGCATGTAAGTAGTTGGTCAATTCCCTAAAATCCTTTTCACAATGCGTTCAAAACATCTTAATTCCGACATAAACATTCATCGTTTTACTTCTATGGAAAATATTAATTTCAGCTATCAATAACATTATGAACCATGAATAACATTTTGCAGGAAAATAAGGATGTTCTATTTGACACTGCGAACAGACTGTACGTAACAGACAGAATATCCATTCGACAAAGATTTTTGCAGGTGTTAAGAGACAAGTTTTATGCAACAGCAAGACCTATAAATTTTGGACTAAATTACGATGCGGCTGATGAAATAAATGACTGGGTGTTTCGGACAACAAATGGGAAAGTTGATAATCTGATTTCACCAGGTTTGTGTTTAGTAAAAGTACATTAAAAGAAAGATAATACATTGCTTCTGTAATTAATAACAGAGTAAACTATTTTTTAATGTACATAATTTTATATTAATTTTACAAGATACCATTAACAGAAGAACAGCGGCCGTACTTGTTAACGCAATTTATTTCAAAGGCAAGTGGCAACTCGAGTTTGACCCGAGGGATACAAGACCTGGCATTTTTGTTACGGAAGAAGGACGAAATATTGCCGTTCAAATGATGGAGCAGGAAGATGAGTTCCTTTACGGAGATATTCCTGAACTGCGTGCCTCTGCAATTTCTATTCCATACAAGGTTAGTAAGATCTATCTATGAGCCCAGGTTATCTGTTAATTTGATTTTATCTTAGTTTTATTAAAACTTAATCAATTACTAACCAAAATTAAATGGTATCAATTTCCACAAAAAACAATCTAAATAGGCTCAGTTTAAAAATGTTACCTATAATAATAACCTATAATCAATTGTCTGTGTATACATAGGGTTCTCGATTTAGTTTAATTATTCTACTACCAAATGACAATACACGACTTTCGGAAATGGAATCCAGGATCGAACGTTTCAACGTGCTCCTAACTGATATCCCAGATAAATTGGAGACAAAATACATTAAAATCAGCTTTCCAAAATTCAAGATTGAATCTGAGACAGACTTCACTCGCTCTGGAATTTTAAAATCAGTTAATGCGATTTCTATTCCACTATTTTAATGTACGGTTAAATCTATCAAATACATGGCTCTACATTTTATGCTTTTTTTCATAGCTGGGAATGAAATCCCTTAACATTCCTGGGCTTGCCAATTTTGCTGGAATTTCGGCAGACAATGAAAATGGGATTCATATCGATGCTGTTGTTCAAAAGGCATTCATGGATATCAATGAAATTGGAACTGAGGCTGCTGGAGCCACATATGGTTAGTGTTTGGAGTATTTACAGCTTTTACGGTTGAATTCTTCTTATTTCCTTCCACTTATTCATTACTATATATAGTCATCTACTTGATAATTATATTGACTCATTCCATTTTAATTTTTCAGTGAAAATAACGGCAAATAGTCTGCGATTTTCTACACCATTCGTGGTCGACAGACCTTTTCTAGCCTTCATTCACGATGGTGTGACAAACACAATTTTATTTTTTATCAGAAAAGTTTATTGAGATCCCCCTGTACAGACAATGTCATGCAGTTGTCAGATTATTCAATGACATGATCAGTACTTCCGGTCTGCTTTTTGGAAAAGATTATCATCCACTAGTTGCACAGTTCAAAGCAATCGTGGATTTGATGTACAATACACTGACCAACTGAACAATTCTAAATGAAAATAATTGTACAGACTTAATTATAAGAATTGCTACTTTGATGAAATCAGCTTTAAGCAAATTCTAAATCTTAATTTCCTGCTTTTAATCTTTCATAGCAAACTTTATAATATTATTTGTACTTTGTACTGCTATGTTAGTTTAAAAATCAATAAAAGCTCATTTTCCCCCAAATTTTTACATTTCCTATCAATTTTTTATGTAGGTACTTTTATAATTAACGTTTCGTGAAAATTGTGTTTTGTTTCAAGGTAATTCCGACCAAGGTACGTATGAGATTTTTGAATTTTCAGCAATACGTTAACATACGGACACTGCAAAGCAATAGTGATGCAAATCACATATGACCGCAAAGTGCGTATCTAATAGGATGCAGCTCAATTCAATAATCCCGTAAATATAATCCACATTCATATTTAACATCTACTAACTATATCTCCGTATCAAGGAATTTTTTACCGTGTGTTCCTGTTAATACACCTGTCAGAAAAGTATTAGAGGTCCAAAATTTTATAGGAAAAGTCCTAGGTCCATACCAAAGTAATATTTTAAAATTGCTACTTTTCGAAGTATTTGTAATTTTTCGTGTACATTTGCTATTGATGTATGTAAGGAGGGTGTTCCATTCACGTATAATTCGCACCTATACTTAAATGTTCTGGGATATAGATTCCTGAATATTGAACAACCCTTAATGATGATTTTATTATAAGTGATGTTTACAGTTCCCTTAGGCTGTTCGGCGTGACTTTTGGGATGAATTTGAAACGGCTCTTAATTGTCGTTAGTGAGTCTCATTTAAGTATCTAAGAAGCGTTCCTAATAATAGCAGCAAATTTTGAAGTTTCCCTGGTTCATCTTGGATATGGGAAAATAAAACTTGTAATTTAACCGTACGTACTACTCCCAGACACCAATTAAATTAAATGTGCTTAATTCATCACAAGGATTCTCTGGTTTGTGAGGTCTTATAATTAGGTTGACAAACAAGACGCGTCATCTCATTTTCACGCAGCTTCAACTCAAGAATACTAATCAACCTTAGTTAAATTCATGCTACCGATTATCCTATAGATACCCTACTCATAGTCAAACAAAGGTTAAAGTTAAAACACTATGGTATGCATATGTCCATAGCTGTCCCAGTAATAATTAATTATGTATGTTGCTTACGACTAAACATGCGACTTACAATATGTATTTTTATTTTTGGTCTATTAAAGCAGTTTTCCAAACTATAGTTGAATATTTGTTCAGTCAGGAAAATATCATAAACCTAGTTATGTATGTACATAATTAATTTACATCCAAGATTGAATATGCAAGTTTAGTGATAACGAATTGTGTGGACATGAAAGAAAAAAGATTTTGTTGTATAATTCACGTCAAAGTCATATTCATGGCTTGCAGTAGTATAAACAACCATTTCCTCTAAAATTCATTGCTTCAAAAAATCTTAGCCATATGTTACATGACAAGATTTATCAGGAATACAACTAGGAATAAATAATCTATAGCGTCTAGAGCATTTGTTTCTTAAGAACGAAATGATTTTGACCTTATCTTTTCTGAATATCAACATCGTAATATTATTATATCAATATGAATAGTTACAGTATAGTATGGTAATTTCTGTTCAACTAATACCATAATAATAATGGGGTATTTACATACAAATATTACTCTTACTCAGTAAGTCTATGTACACTCTCCTGTTAAGGATAGATTATGGAGGTCAATGGACATTAAAAATAGAAATATTCTACTTTCAAAGTATGTTGAGTCAAGGTACAGGTAGTCTTGATTGATACCCATTGCCAGTCAGTAGTATTCCAGATTCTAGAGGGCTAGTAACATTTCATTGTTCAATTGTCCACAAGTTCAATTGCTGCATGCAGCCCAGTTTCAGCCTCACATAGTGCCAATTTCTTCTAAAAATAATTGATTTCACAATGAATCACTGGAATATATTTTTGTTGGTTGTTGCTTTTATGGGAGCAGCAAATACTGTTCAAGGGGAAAAAACATTACAACTTTTTCCAGGATTTATTTTGCGATATACTGTCAATTCAGACACGATCGATTTTACTGCTGTGGTGAAAACCCAAGGCTGGTTTGGCATCGGTATTAATAGTGAACCAGAAATGTCAGGAGCCGACATGGCTATAGCTGTACTAGAAGAAGGAAGCAGGAAACCCCAAATTTCTGTAAGTCATACCGAAATTTCTATTTTCATTTCTGTAAAAATGTGCGTGTTAAACAAAATGACTTAACTACTCAGTCTTCATCATTACCAATACCAACATTGTACAATCAGCAATGTCAATTACAAAATTGGCCCATCTGCAAATGTCATACGTGTATTCTAATGAACTTAAAATAATGCGTTACTATTGATGTAATATTTTTTGCTTAGGACTACCATGGGGGAGACCATGTCATAGATAGAGACATACACCAAGATTTGATTTTGATTGAAAAAGATTCCTTTTCTAATGCCACCCATATGCAAGTACGTTTTCATAGGAAGTTGGTAACTGGTGATCCAAACAAAGGACAAGATAGAGATATCACGGTATGTACAAATTTGAAACACTTTTACTATCAAATCGTCCTAAAATGGTAACCTTAATAATTTTGGTGAAATTAAACAAACAAAAAGCATTTAGAACGTTATTATTATGAACGTAGAGCATTCTTAGCTGAAATCGGTGACGATACTACAAAGCTGTGATATTAAATTGCAATAATTAGCATGTTAATCTGTTTTATTTATGCTATTTACAGAATACTCAGAATCATATCATTTGGGCATTTGGAAATTCGAAGGTTCCGACCTATCATAGTTCTAACAAAGGATTTATCAGAGAGAATTTCCTTGAAGCTGAACCCGTTGTAAGCACAACTTCTAAGCCAGGAGCACCAACTACTAGTCCAAATCCTCCGTCAACAACTTCAAAGGATACATCCTCAGGGACCGTGCTGTATAACTGGAATAATCTCATAACGGTTTCTGTTTTGTTCGCTGCATCTTTGTGTCATTCTCAATTCCTAGCCTTAGTTTAGAATTCAGGATCCACAAACAGCATTGTAACTTGTATTGAATGTAACCTGACTCTGATATTCCCTATACCTCCCGATTTTCCTTCTAACAAAGGATAATTTTCTTCCATATCGCATCCCACGATAAAATCCATTTGCACCATTCCTCGTGACCTTTTGTTTAAATTTACAGTAAAATTAGAAGTAAGGATATGCAAAGAAGCATTAAGTAAATTTTAGTTTTGGCCTTTTTAGAGTATTGTCCTTTGAATTTTAAGCAATAATTATGTTAATAGTATCGTAATGTTTATTACCGTTAAGTGTAGCCAGTGTAGATACCTGGGAAATGAAACGTTAGACATAGTACAGTAGTATTAGTTGTCAATCTATATGTTAACATAGTTCTTTATAAACACAGATTATGTTAAAACAAAAAGTAACCGAATAATTTAGTTATTTATTATCTAACTATGTATAACTTAGAAGTTTTATATTACTAAATGTTTAGATGCGTAACATGAAACGAAGCGAAACGTAGAGATTGAATTAGAAATAGTATGATTCAATTATAATAAACGTGATTTGCATTTCTACGCATAAAGTGTGAGTAATGGCAAAACTGTTTTCTAAATTAGTTCTTACTGGATGCTCAGTACTTATCATGAGATACTTAAATATACCTACATGAAATACAGTTATCAGTGTATCTAATAAAGGGAAAATAAACTAATAACTTATACTTCAAAAAAAAATGCTACAAAACCTAAACTACAGTTTTGTGTTCATAATATAATTTCTAGCGTTTATTCTGTTTATGCTATTCTTCTTCGACATATTATATTAATTAAGTTCTTCATACAGACAGATGAGATGTAACTTCATTTTTCTCCACAAATAGCCGGGCAAGGTTTTTTACATTAGAGTTACACACTAAATCAGCACAAAACTTTTATTGGTTAAGTATAAAAAGTTCCAGATGAATTCAATAAAAATAATGGAATCGTTATCTCATTTACCTAACTGACAACAATAAACAGTATTAAGAACCTGTGCATAACTTTACTTCTAAGCAGCGGCCTTCGTTACTTTCATCTTCCAAATGTTTCAATTTTGCAATTAAGGTGCATTTGTTAGAAAAGGCAATCATTCATGATTGCTGCTTTCATTTTGTGTTGAGTAATGGTAATTCTAGGTTGTAAATTGTAGGACATTGTAAAATATTATTATTATATTATCTGTGCGTGCTATTGATTTCTTTGCTTCGTTCATGACTCATGGACTCTTTCTTCACAAATCGGATATAGGTCACTGTCAATGGCATTATAATAAAGGAACAATAGAGAGCATATTATTGTTATTTGGATCAACAACACACTAAAATCTAACGAATTGTAAATACTGTAATGTAATGCATATGTGGGATCAGCACTATTCATCGTGTAAGTACATACTGCTGTAGGTCATATGCGCTGATGTACACAACATTTATTAGGTAATAAAAATTATAGTATACCTAGTTCAACTGATGGATGAACCTAATGAATTGCACATTTGGTGTGTGTAATATATGGATGGACATTGTATGTCTGCACATAGTAAATGCATTATGCACTGCCCCATTTATGTTTAATAAGGATAGTTAAAAACTTAATTTCAGGCACGTTGCTTTTATACAATGATTATGCTTTGTCATGTTTAGAAATTAGTTGAAACATTCATACGACACTTTTGGACAACGTTTCCACTTTTAATATCACATTTCTTCCATTCTGTCGAGTGGGCGAGTCACGTAGGCTTTTCTATTTGCTAGCAGACGTCACTCTCCATTAAATACAATATTGTGGCAGTAAATAATAAAGCTACGCACGTAACTTTTATTATCTTATAGGATAGAGTATCTTGGCTATCTCATAAGTGCTGACTCTTTGTAAATGTGTTATCTAATGTTTAACTGTTTAATATGATGTATGAGTGTATAGTAATATTATGGGGATGAGATTTGGTATTAATATCTGACAATCCCACCAACACAGTGTCAGTTACAGTAACAAGTACATTGTACAATGTTTGTCCTGGGTATTGAGTATAGTAGGTATATTGTATTATAACAATTCCCACAGAAATTCATTCATTAATTTCATGCGATTTGTAATAGCGTTGTTTTATAAAAGAAATTGAAATGAACTATTTTTAACTATTTACAGACACTAGGACTCATTTTTGTCAATCATCCGTCCAGAGAAAACCTTTTCAACAATACTAACTTTTCTATTAACCCTAAATGACTGTAGTAAGTAACCCAATGAATTCATAATATCAGACTTTATAGCTGATGTTTGTAAAGACGAAATAATATTAAATCTGCGTGAAGAAATCACGTAGACTCTATTTACTTATTTATTGACCCATACATGTTTATGATTCGCTAAGTTGTAAATATTATACGAAGTTTGACTGATAGGAAGGAATTCTATATGGAGCTAATGGAGAATTTTTAGATAAAATTATATTTACTATAAATGCATATATGATAATCTTGTTATTCGTTAAAACTATGTAGTTATTTGGGGCCTATATGTTGACAAAACACTTTCGTGTCAAGAAGATTAGTATTGTTGTCTACATTTTCTGGGTACCTTGAAAATATCGGTCATTCACTACAGCTTACAAAAATGTTAAATCAACGAATGTTGATTCAGATAAAAATGTATATAGACCCTCTTCGTTTCAAATGTATCTGAGTAGGAAAATGATACACACTATATAAATAGGAACTGGAAGGTTGGTTACATATAATGAAATTAGTACTGACTGAGTGCTACATGTGACAGCAACTCATATCAGTTCAAGTGACAAAACTAATTAAATTACCATTTATGTGGACCATTATCTGTATATCGTTTGCGACTGGGAAACTGAAGATCTGGCTACGCATTCTTTCTAACACATCGATTTAAAATCAGTATTTTACCTTTTGATTTCAAAGAGAATTTAATTAGGTAGTTTTTAAGGCGATACATTATGACAATGGATCGATGTTACATTTTATTAGCTTTGGCCAGCATAATTTTATTAAGTGATTGCAAGAGATATGAAGTCCAATTAGACCCAAAATTTTTATTTGGTTGGGAAGTGGATCCTCAAAATAAATCTATAAGTCTAGATGCATGTGTTGAGACTGAAGGATACGTCGGCATTGGAATTTCCACAAAGGGCAAAATGGACGAAGCTGACATGGCCATGGGTGGTGTGAAGAGCTCGGGAGAAGCTTACTCTAAGGTAAGTTTACTTATTTTACAATTTAATAATTAAGTGCATTTGCATTTGCACTTAATAATAAATAATTTGCAGAAAAACTAAGTGATTTTGCAATTCAAAGTCGTGACATGAATCAGTGTAATAGTCGTACTTTTTTTATTCGTAGGCATATCATGGGAAGCATCATAAACCAGTACCGGATGAAAGGCAGAACTGGATTCTTTTGGAAGCATCCGAAAATTCAACTCACACATTTGTTAAATATAGCCGACTCTTGGACACAGGGGATTCCGAAAACGTCCCAATTACCGTAAGTTTTAAGCGTTTTATTTTTTGATGTTAGAAAATATGTGATTGTGAAATGAACTCTATTGGCAAACTGTTGAAAAATATAGAAATTTTGCAATTGTTACAACTGCTCATTTGATCACCCTACCATTGTATAAAAATTATTACCCTATTGAAAACCTGTGTACACAAAAATTGGACTACAAAATTAAATTGGCGAGTTTTTTGAATTAGGATGATGTTACTCATATTATCTGGGCTATTGGAAAGACAGACGTAATCAAAAAGCATCATGGCCATGGAAAGTATGCGGTAAACTTGATAAACCCTCCCACGACAAAATCCTATGCCTATACCTTTCCTCCACCAGTAAGTGAAACAGATGACAATAGTCGCCAAAACTTTGGAAAAGTTATTCGTAGTTATGCACATGTGTTTCTTACTCTATATAATTTATTTTGAGATTTTATCGTTATCACATTACATTGTAATTTTCTACCTACTGCGTAATAAAACAAAAATTATAACTACAGTCCGTGTATACCTATAGTGCGGGTAGTCTCCTTTTACACTGTCACCTATGTATATAATTGTCCTGAAGGAGTATCCTAATTGTGTCTGATAGATTTATATATATAATAAACTGAGTATCTTTGAAAAACGTGATGGTAGTAATTAGCTCCTTACTAAGTAACTTTTTTCCGAAGTGGTTTGCTTTATGTTATTGATCATGCCCTATACTGCATAGATACCACAAATATTAACGATCATACAGAGAAATGAGAGGATAATTATTTGAAATAATTAAATAAGTAGTAGAGATGTTGTAAAGGATGATAACTCACTTTGCATTATTGCATAGAGAAAGAAAGATATGGCTCATTACCTACATGTATTATCCACAAAAGACAGGATAAAAAGAAAAATAGGGTTTTAAAGATTCATATAATCCAAAATGCGAAACACTCTTCCCTGTTTTCTGCCTACTGTTATTAACTACATTATCTGACCTTAGGAAAAGTTGGCTGCAAACCGATCCCGAGTATTTTTACCTGTGTATGAAGAAATACAACCGGTTTTAGTATGGTTAGATTGCATTGCATGTAAATAGTACCTAAACTAACATGATAATTCTTATTAGCAAGAGAAAAAACTACAGTCGTGATTTTACACTTTATTATACACAACGAAGTCCACGACAGGTTTGGCATTCAAAGAGTCGATAAAATGAACACAAACAATATTATACAGAAAATAAATTCAGATGTACGTTCATCGTACTCTGCCCACGACTCCACCATCACTTACACAGACTTTTCACATTAATTACTGTCGGAGACGCCACGGTGGAGATTCAAATTATAAGGTTGTTCGGGCTATTCTATTATCCATCTCTACCTAATAAAACTGTCATGGGAAAATGGTTTCAATCAGAGTTCCCTTTCAACAGGAGAAAATGAAAGAACGAGGAAAAATAGGGACTAATGGTTTAAATGGATGACCTCCACACTGCAGCAATAAATCCCGTCAGTGAGACTTCAAACAATTCAGCTTGCTGAATTAAAAAACTTGAAAATGAATTCTTTTTCGCGAAAACCGAAAAAGCATGTAATTGTTCTCACCAGAGTGCTTCGTAAAACATTTTCAGGAGAAACAGTATTTCTATATGATATTTACACCAGTTCCATAAATTAGTTCTATCCTATACCCAAGATGATACACAGATTTGCCAAAATATTTCTGCTGTACAGATGTACTTACAATAAACAAACGGATATTATGCAGATGCATAATGCCTAATTATGCAAATACGTAATGCCTAATTGTTTCAATTTCATCTCAATATTTTGTAGGCCCATTTTTACCTTGAGGAAATTATATTTTTCCATGCAAAATACTTTTTCCCATGGCAGATTAATACCACACTCCATCTCATCCTGGTCTCAGCAAAATAAATACTGTTTATTAATTCAGAATCGTTTACAGCTTTACGTTTGAAGACGTCTGTCCCTGTCCTGCCATTCAACTCTAGCACACGATTTTATACTCATTCTTGTAATATTTATTTTGTTGTTGCCCAAAACAGTACTACTGGTCAATCCGTTGGATAACAGTTCACATAATCTCTACGGAGGAACCGTGAAAGTATACTCAATTGATTTAACTAACTTATTTCCCAAAGTCTAATGCACACAAAATGAAATACGGTGAGATTATATTTTTCCTTGTTTTTTAATTTCATTAAATCAAGTTCTGTTCTGAAAATACAATGTATATATATTTTTTGAAATTCTAGTGGCCTTTTACCTTACAGTCATCATCGGTCTGTCTGCAGCTTCAGAAAATAGCAGTGTTCCATTAACTAGCAAAGAGAACCATGGAAAAAAGAAATCTCCAGCGATGTCATCAGTATTGGAGGCCAATAAAAAACTATCAAATCAACTTTTTAATGTAAATATTTCTTTCGGATAATAAAATTCTGTATTATATTTCATTAAATAATGAATTTAAAAACATTTTTAGTTTATGTTATGAAATAATACTCATTTAAAATTTTTGAAATACTCATTTCCGCAGATTCTATCAGATCTTGGAAGCGAAAATTTGATATATTCTCCTATATCTGTAAGTGCAGCTTTAACAACTCTGTTTATGGGGGCGGATATAGCTACAGCAAGAGAAATTAAAAGAGGGCTCAATTATCAAGATATACCAGATGCCTTGATAAACCATGAATTCGCAGAAATCCTTACGCTGTTACAGGTATTTTGCTTGAATACTTTGTTTAGAACAAAGAACTTTTCGTTTACATAAAAATGACAATACAATAATCTTCCTTTGTTTTACCAAATTAGCAAAACGATATTTCAATTGTGAAACTTTTGACTACTATACTAATTTCTCCGGAATTTGCAATTTCCGTACCATTTCAAAGCGTTGTGCAAGATCAGTTTTTTGGACAAGTTCTTCCTTTGAATTTAAGCAACACTGAAGAATATGTCTCCGTTGTAAATAATATTGTATCAAAGTTTACAAATGGGCGTATAGAGCACTTGCTTACAGAAGGTACAGATTTTTTTTCTAATTGGGGGATGCAGTTCCCATTATCTTTCCATTATATTGCTTTTTTTGTGTTGTGATAGTGGATATAGTTCCAACTGCAAAAGCCATTTTACTAAGCACAATGTTCTTCAAATCCGAATGGGATCGGGCTTTCACGCCTTTGTTGACGCAAAAACGACCTTTCTTTACTATTGACGGGGAAGAAATCGAAATTGACATGATGCTCAGAGGCGGAGATTATCCATTTGCAGAAATTCCAGAACTGAATTCTTCAGCTTTATCCATTCCTTACAAAGTACATAACTATTTTTATATGAAAAATACCAATTTAGCAAACATCATTAACTTTAATATAACATGTATTATAATGCTCATTATCATAATTAATGTACACAGGGCAATCGACTGAGTTTTACAATTATACTTCCTGAACGAGAGATTGATATCAAAGAATTAGAGGCAAATCTTAAGAATTTTCCCATGACCTCCATTTTGGGGAGATTGTCTCTGCAGTACATTCAGTTGTCTCTTCCCAAGTTTAAAATAGATTCTGCCGTTGATTTTGTTAAGACTGAAACCCTCCAAAAGGTATTGATGACAAAAAGTGTAGCCTCTTTCAGTTACAGTTCATTTAATTGTTGAAATTAGGCTAAAAAAATTCTTGTAACTAGATTGGAATCAAGACAATGTTGTCTCCCCAAGAAGCTACTTTCAACAAAATTTCATCTGTTCAAGGACTTTATGTCACATCATTACTTCAGTCGAGTAATATTGATGTCCAAGAAGGAGGAACTGAATCTGGAACTGCCAATTTTGGTATTTTATATAATTAACATTTAAGTAATGTTTTGTATGCAGTTTTATGTATTTAATGATGGCAAACTATTATTTTTATGAACAGTGGAGGCAGTCCCAGCCAGCTTTAGATATCTCACCCCCTTCACAGTTGATAGACCATTCATCTTTTTTGTTTACGATCGCGTATCTGAATGTATTTTACTCGTTGGAAGAAAAGTACGCTAATTTCTTTTACAGAATTCATTACAGTATCTTCTAGAACTCTCTGGTAAATAAAATATGATGTCGAATCCCTCGTTACAGAAAGGTTTGTACATTTTACAGTTTTACAAGCCGTAACTAAAATGCGAAATAAAAACTACCCACTTATAGCATTTCTTCCGTTAAAAATGTGTATGCAGCCTATGTTTTACTACTTGAGTTTATGCATATGACATTCTGAAACATCATCAAGGAAAACGGTCTTTGAAACTCTTATCTCAAAGGATTTCTCATAGACTCATTCTGGCTTTGTGTAGATGTATGTAATAATTATGTTCAGGTAGCAAAAATTGGTGCATAACTAATCTTGGCATAATCTTGAATGTCGTGATTACTGAGAATGGCAATCATCCTACTTTTTAACTCATTCCCACACGGCGGTAGTAACTATTCAATGAAATGTGATGATCATGCATTACATCTGTAGTCTTAGATCACACATTTTTCTCTTTAAGCACAATATTTGTACCTTATTACGAATGTTATTGCTTTTAATATCTTTAAATCGTTTAGGTAAATTCTTTTTTATTGATGTATACTGGAGTACCAACATCCAACAACACCACATTCATTAGAGATAAGGGTCTGATTTTATACGATCCATCACAAAGATTAAAAGGTTTTCCATGTTTAACTCTTCATTTTTGTCCTCGTAACATTGGTGAGAGTAATATCTATTTAGTATGTTTAAATTGATATGTTTGGACAGTGGACGGTCGCATCTTCTGAGATTGCGATCAAATGCCCATTGTTTTGCCTTGAATCTAAGATGGGATTAAGACTGGTGCAATATGAATGAATAACTATATAACTAGGTAGGTATAATTGCAATACACTATTATATCAGAGGATTTTTAAAGGTAATAATGGTATCTAAGAATGTTGGAAAATTTGCATTATATAGGTATATATTATATACGCGTTAGTATATAGGTACTCGTTATTTAATTTTTGCAACTTACTCAATCTTTCTGTGAACTTGAAATATTTGCATAGCTATGTTAATATTCCTGTCTTAATATACAAATGGACATGGCTGTTGGCTATGTACCTTTATATACAATCACTCTGAGAAGTTAAGTAATAATAAAGTGATTTAGCATTAATGAACCCTTGATTGTGAATTGCGATGCTATATATTATGCACCTATATATTATACATTTGTACTATTATATACTCACTGATGAGCTATTCCAAGTTCCAGCTTCCAGCAGATCCTACATGGTTATATAACTATAAGTTCTTTTTGGTACAGGTATATTCCATTATATGAACCGACAGTTTCCTCTTGATTTATCTCAGTTCTTTTCTGAGTATTGCATCTCGTCATGGGAAATTATAAACTACCGTGTGAGTCTCAAGAGTGAGAACGAAGAGATAGTTGTAATAGAAACTGAAGACCATGGAATTTTGTTCCCGAGCAAACTTGTTTGTTGTTGCAGACTTTGCAGACGTATTCGCTCATTATTATGAGATTTTAGACTACACGTTTTTGCGATACCTACAGCAAAAGAATAGCCCGATAATAGAATAGGTAGGCACATTGCATAATCATCACACATTTTTACTGCTCATACAAATTGTAAATGGATATAATACGCAATACGTGTGCATGTACTAGCACTATAAGTGTATAATCTTAATAGGGTATACGGTATTTTCAATCTTTGTGAATCTTCACTTATGATTAGGCTTTGCATGGCAGAACAAGGGCAAAGTAGTAAAATATTGTAAAATGCTCTGTATGATGTGCTAGTGACTAACAACGTAATAAAAATATTGTTTTGCCCATTTTCTGGATAAGTGGCATAATATTATAAGGAGTGAGTTATCAAGTTATTTCAACCAAAGGTAACGTCAATTTACTACTTCTACAGTAGACCACCTCCAAAATGGAATTAAAAGGTAATGTAAAGTAAACTACACTATTTAATCCCCCACATTACAAAATTTTGAAGTGAAAACTTTTACATTAAAATCTAAGAAACTTATAATTTTCCAGGACTCAAGACCTTGTTATTTTCACTGTGGATGCTTTTGGGGGTGACGCTATTGGTCCATTGTCAAGATAATGATGACAGTTTGGGTGATGAAGAAACTGCAATAAATGCAGTCGTGAATGCAAACAATATTTTCACCGAAGCAATCTTGCAGGTAAATTAAATAATAATAAATAATAAATATAATCACTTGCTAATTTTCTTTAGACGGTAACTTGGAATCAAATGTCTTCTTTTGTTCTAACAGGAAATTCTGAAATATAAATCGACTGACAGTTTTGTAGTTTCTCCATTTAGCCTCGCCAATGTATTAACTATGATAAGAGCTGGAGCTACGGGCAGAACAGCAGAGGAACTTACTCGCGGTCTAAAACTCCAGAATGTGAACGAGTCTTTGATATATGAGGGTTACTCAGATCTTATATTTCAGTTGCATGTAAGAAATTTTGAAATTCGTATTTTATGACGGAAATAATAATGTTTTCTTAGATTTTCTTTAGGATCAATACTTGTTTAAAAAAGTTCTTAATACTTAAGTAAAAAAAACTTGACTTAAAAACATAGATATCCCGAAAATTACTATTCTTGGATGTTCCTAGCATTTCAACTTTGGAATGGATATAAGACCATAAATGACATTGATCTTGATTGTGATTTGGAGTGTACAAGCGTCATGCTGAGACTAGCCAGTATATCTTAAATTCATTTAATTAAAAATTTTATTTTGAAACAGGAAAATACGAATGTGGTGATAGAAACTGGCAATAGAATGTTCACAGCAGAAGAGTACGAAATTAAGGAATCATATCGCAAATTACTGAAAGAGAAGTTTTACACGCAAGCGGAGAAAACAGACTTCACTCAATATCAACAGGCAGCCGACAATATCAATAGATTTGTTGCAACTGCTACACATGACAAAATTAAAAAGGTTGTCGAAGCAGGTAATTAACTCGTTATTCTTCTGCATAACAACCTTGCAAAAAAGTAATTATAGTTTAATCCGTGAGTTTTGATGTAAGTAAAAAAATTGACCGAAACAATAATAGATTCGATTGACGAGGATACAAAACTAGTGCTGGTAAATGCCATTTACTTCAAAGGGTTATGGAAGAACCAGTTTATATCTGAAAGAACTACCAAAGCCCCATTTACGACTTTAAATGGGCGCACAATCTCTGTGAATATGATGAGTACTCAAGGAGAATATAACTATAGAAGAATTCCTCGGCTGGATTCCTCAGTCATATCTTTGCCCTACAAGGTTGTCTTGTAGTTTTAAAATATTCATTTTCATACTATTTTATTTTTCACTCTGGGTCTTAATTTTTGATGGTTTTTGCTTCCGACTTTATGTGGATTTAGGGAGATCGATTTAGCATGATTATAATACTCCCCCATGAAAATAAAAAACTTTCAGAAATTGAGCCTCGTCTTACAAACTCCATCCTCGCTGACCTTCCGTCAAAGCTGAGGCGTACTGATGTTCGTGTTAAGCTGCCGAAGTTTAAATTAGAGAGCGATATCAACTTCGTCGAAGCAAAAATACTGCAAAATGTAAATGGTCTATGACAATGTTCATGTGTGTTGTTTATATAAATCTAAAATATTGACTGTTTTCTAATTATGAACAGCTGGGAATACGTCAAATATTGTCAAGCAGAGCAGAGCTGAAGGGTATGACAGAGAAACCGGGATTGTTCGTCAATGCTGTTTTTCAAAAAGCGTTTATCGAAGTTAATGAAGAAGGGACGGAAGCTGCTGCGGCGACAACGGGTCAGTTTTACCTTTCGAAAACCACATTTGTATTTTTTATTTTCAGTAAACTTTAACAAGCCAATAATATTAAAATTTAAAATTATACTGTTTAGCTATCCTGTCAGTTAAATCCGAAGTTTCCATTACTGACTTTGAAGTAAATCGTCCTTTCATTGCTTACATATTTGATGAAATTACCAAGTCCGTCATTTTTGTTATTCGGAAAGTGGACTAATGGTAGAATTAAAATGGGAGAATTATTTATGATCTAGGTAATATATATTGTTCGTTTGTTTGTCTTGATATGATATTATTAAGAGATTTGCATTTTGCCTAAATGAAAGTTAAATATATGTAAATGATCATCCATGATACGTAGGTACCTTAAAAATATCGTTGTTTTTTCATTGTAATAATAAAAATTGTTTCACATAATTTGCTCATCTGTCTGTTTTTCTTTAAAGGAATTCACTGTAAGGGCTAAGGACTTTTCTAATTGAGAAGATGATGATGTTATAAAAAGCATGTACACCTACATTTGTGGGTAGAAGATAATTTTAATATGCAAAAGAACGATTCTTTTTGGGTCGAATGGTACCTATCTCAAGAAAAAAGAATTTTCTCTGCACTTGCAATCATAGTTCACCAGAAGTTACATAAATTTTACATTAAATAAAACAAACATATTCAACATCATGCCATTAACGATAATCACTATGATTTGTACACTTATAATTATCGTAGTTGCCTATATGGCTACGTGTAGTAATGATTTTTATTTAGCCTGTCGGCAACCCCATAAGAAAAGAAAGACACGACAGCCCGGATAGCCTAACCCAACATTATGGCTGTCACAGTTATTTCATAGCTAATTCAAAAGTAGACTCAGGATTCTCAGGACCGAAAATAATAATAAAATATTCAGTTCAATGTCAATAGGCAAAGTGGATGTCATGATAAAGCACAACTTGTTTGCTATGTTGTCTTGCTTTTAATGCAATCAAGAAACAGGATTTCATTAGAATAAGGATACACCAGCAACTCAAGCTTGGATACTTGATAGTAGCACATAAATAAGAAGGCGGAAGAACATATTTTACTAAGAGTACAAGATGAACATATCATTTACATCGCAAGAACTCGTCCACATGATAAAACGAAGCTGATAACATATATTGCATACTTTTTCAAACACATTTACGTGAGTGTTATTTCCTCCCCATTTTATTGAAGCAAAAAATTATTAATGGAAAAATTTCCATGAAATGATGACGGTACAATTATTGAAACCTGACAATCTGCAGGCAAAATTAGAACAAAGTTTAAGAATTATTGTAACTAATAATAATACTATCTGCATAGTAGAATTAGTAGACTGAATTGGAACAATGAATTGGGAAATGCTGATTGTGGGAAACATTGCAATAATAAATTGAGGGGGAATATCAACATGAGGGAAATGTATATTGGAACAATAAAATGAAAAATATATTGAAGTAACAAAACTTTAGTAAATATTTTGTAGGGAAATATTGGAATAATGGATTTAATAAAATGGGAAATATTGGAAAAATGGATTTAATAAAATTAGGGAAATATTGGAATAATGAATTTAATAAAATTAGGGAAATATTGGAATAATGAATTTAATAAAATTAGGGAAATATTGGAATAATGGATTTAATAAAATTAGGGAAATATTGGAACAACGGATTTAATAAAATGAAGGAAATATTGGAATAATGGATTTAATAAAATTAGGGAAATATTGGAACAATGGATTTAATAAAATGAAGGAAATACTGGAATAATGGATTTAATAAAATGAAGGAAATACTGGAATAATAATTGATTTAATAAAATGAAGGAAATATTAGAATGCTAGTTTTAATAAACTATTTGGAAATGTAAGTTACATCTTGTGGAATCTTGCGCGCGCCTTGTATTCGGACACACTAAGTTTTCCAATTATTATTAGATTTAACTTCATAAAATTATATTGCCAGCTCTACTATCAGTTATCTTATTGTTAGGTACCTTTCCTTCTTTGGTTAAAAAATGTACAAAAATGAACACAAGAAAATGGAAAATAGGCTTAAACTACTACACGATGAAGAGCCTTTTGAGTTGTTTGTATAGTTTTGTTCACATGTACCAAGTACATGATGGATTGCATCAATTTATTATGATTTTTTCAGCCAAGCAAAAGAGACAAATTAATTCGATATGCATCAGCCGGTGCGGTGCAGTGGTCAGCCTACTGTATGTCAGAATCGATATAGTAAAATAAATGCACCTGACTATACAGACAACAAACTGTGTACGAACACAATGACCAGACGAGACATGTTCAGAAAGCACTTGATGATAAATGTTAGGAATATGTATTCATATGTAACACAACAAGTCATAGTGTTATCCAATTAAATAAGACGTGTGCTACAAGTGGCCACCATGCAAACTTCGTTTTCACCTATGCGAATCGTTATGCTACACGCTGAGGATTCTTAGGTATTTCCATCATGTCCTATATAATATTCATCATTCAATCGTTCGCTTTAAGTATGCACCATATAGAGCAGACCGGCCTACGTATATCAGTAAACAATACTCCTGGCAAGTAAAAAAACCATTTACCCTGATTTTTTATAATTTAACGCATCCATTGGCAAAGTATTGCATTTCATCGCAGAGAAAAAGTATCTAATCAAAGACAACATGGTAGTTAGTCTAGGAGTTGCGGAAATTAGCACTACCTACTAAAATGTGTACGTGTCTCTCGATGTTAGTGATTGTCTTTTGCATCTGTGTGATATATAATCTCTTTGCACTATATGATATTTGTATGATCAGTTTCCACCATCTACGTACATTTGCTTATCTCTCTGAACATTGTGCTGATATTCTGCCAGAGTATTTGCACTTTGCGTACCCTGTTGTTTGGCGTGTCACTTATTGTTAAGTAATGGAAACTACCAATTAGAGAAAGAGAAATCGAAATATTTGTGTGTTGTAAGCCGTAAGATCAAGTCCATATTCCAATCCATTCAACACGTCCATAAAAGATAACAGCCTATTGACTTAATATTATTACGCGCATTATTACTTTAGGACTCCTATATTCAGTCAGGATCAGAGTGGACACACTTCATGAAAGAACAGGTGGATTGGGGTAGGTAGGTATATAATATATTTACTCTTTAATCTGAGGAACTACTTAGCACTTAGTTTGCAGTAGCAGTTGGAAAGTTTTAAGCTCTGTGTACCAGTACCTAAATGTGTCGCTCTCCTCGAAGATAATCTTAATTGATGTTATGTCATTTCCTTTCATTAAGAAAATCCAGAATCACGCTTTTCAAACCCTTTCCACTACATATCCCAAAAGATTTAGCTACTGTAATTTTTCTTAATTATTAGAGCTAATACTCTTACATTGTATAGTTGTACACTTCTAATTAAACAGCATCGCATTTTTGTTCAACAGGTAGGTCATGAATATTTATGTCTAATAGTATAAGCAGATAACTAATGGCGAACCAATAATTTGTTTCTGTTGTAGGTACAGTAATCTTATCTTACATGCATACCCAAAAAGGTCCATTGTGGGTCAGCACGCTTAAATTAATGTTAATTGCCAGAAAATGCAAATTGCGAGGAAATTAAGGAAATTGCGCAATATTATAAGCATATTCTTACGCATTTTGCATTAGGAAAAGGGTGCGTTTCAACTCTCAATTTTCTCGTAGTGTTTTACAACAGGAACCCGCTTCCTGTCAATAGTTTCACGAAGATGTTCGTGCAAACGTAAATTTTACCAATTCACCAATCATTTATTTTGCCACTGTACATGCCATGTTTATTTCATTCTATTTATTCCGATTTTCTACCACTGTCCCACATAGCGAGTCTTAATTAATTCCGATTAGAAATCGTTTGTTAATCAATTTTCCCTTCTGTAAAAAAATAGTTCAGAAATGATTGATGAGATTGTCATTACGATTAAGTGAATGTAAATGTTTTTGTTACATCTATTGGTTTTGAAATATTGTTTCATTCAATCTATTTTTTTTGCTCTGGTTTGTCTTGTTTTTAAAGCACAATCATTGTTGATTAGAAAACTTTGTGTTTAGTTCTTATTTCGTTACTGAGCTGCCTACTTATTATGGACAATGAAGCAATACATTAGCACATACAAAGTATAATACTAAATGGCAGACATTGAGATGAATAGAAAACATAAGTATTCGATGACAGTGTTTGTATCGTATGTCTGTCATATTAAAGTATTATATCTACATTGATACTTAAGGTAGTTACAAATCTTTAACGTCAAAAAAATGCAAATAGTAGACTTGAAGTAGACATTTGCTAAAATCCATTCGTTTGTCACTGGCTCTTTGCGCTCACGTTACTTACCTAAGGTGTATCTACTGTAGAGCTAGAAGGAAATCTTCGTTGTCTCTAGGCTTATTTACAATGTTCTCTGAGTCTGACGCGATGTTATCGAAACGAGTGATGGTCGTTAGAGAGTGCATATGTAAATGTAGACACACACACACAGAACGTTTGGCACTTGTACGATCGCTTAGAGGAAGCACTTTTCTTCTGTGCTAATGTGTATGTTATGCACAAGAATTCATTCATGCAACCAGCTAACTTCCGGCAAAATATCTTACTCATCATCAAATGATCACTGCAAAGAATCAACCAGGTCAAAGACACAGTTTTAATGTCATTTTCGTTACTGAACATTCTTACACGCCTTAAAAGTCCAACTCTTCGATTCAAAAGTACCTGACACATTGAATAGCTGTGCTATAGTATCGAAATGCAAATTACTATAATTTTGTATACCTATTTAAATCGACACGCCTAAAATCTAAAAGGATGTAGCGTTTTTAGCAACGCTGATGAAACGTTTCATATGTTAAATTAGCAGCAGTCCCTTAATAAAAAAATAATGTAAACACTAAAGAGATAATAGATATCTACTGATGGAAGTAAATCGTTAAAATTTTGGAAAAAAAATAATTGTAATTGAAAAATTTCCTGATGAAATTTTGATGTCGCTGTTTAAGATTCGAAATTGGCAATGTCATTTGTTAAATTGCGGCTGATTATTTTGTGACGACAACCCTTTCGAATGGTTATGATTATGAGACATTTTCACCAAAGGAAATAACCTGACGACATGACCAAACCCTTTTAGGTAGTGAGAATTCATTATTAGCAAATGTTATCATACAAGCAAATCTCATTCATGAGTTCTTTGTTTCAAAACACCTATTATTATATTGCCACTATCCGCTTTTCACTGCATATGGTAATCAGCCTAAAACATAACGTGTTAAAACTTTAGTGCATTGCTATGTAATCCAAACTGTCATAAATGCTTTAGCACTAAGAAATTGATGCAATGAACAGAGATAGACGCATCTACCTAAATAGTAAAATAATGCCAAATAAACATTGATGGCAGAAAATTAATTTATTCACCCAAGAAAATGCGAAAACAGTGTGTAAATTATTACATAGGAACATATATTTAACGGGTATACATACGTCTACAATCTGTGCATAATATTCTACTTGAGTGTATATTTAATTATAAGAAAATGGGTCCTTTACACTCACACGTATGCATTAACTGTTTTATTATACATTAGATCCAAAGTAATAATAGGTCATCGGTTACTATTAGGCAATGATGGTGGCTTTTGACGAACCGCGAATTCAAGTGCAAACCGCACGTATAACTTAATTGTGATGAATTTAATTTTTCTAAAGACTAGATAACACGAAAAATACAATTTCTTACGGCTACTCTTAAACATTAAGTCTAAAATGTTCCACTCATTATCTGCATTAATCCATTATTGTCTTACTACATTCACACATTTTCATTTTACACACACATGCACTCAACGATTAGTTAACACTTTTACTACTTTTTTCTAGGTTACACTTGTACTCGTATTTAGTATTTGCATAAACTATTTGCTAACAAAAATAAGATGCTAACGTCTTGTCTTGCCTTCTTGAGCCACAATAAACTAACTTTTTTTTGGGATGAATATTCAGTTTAGTGGAGTTGGATTGTTAACATTGTTTTCATTAGGTCCTGAGTAATAGTATCCTGCAAATGTTGCTGGAACGATTGTGAAACTTGGTTTCTCACTTTTTGTAAAAGATTTTTGTGGTTTTTCTATGGGTATATCGATATAGTTGTACAATCGGCCACTCTTGACCGTTTCTTTTTCTCTCTGGTAGTGCGAAGGTAAAGATGGACTTACAAATCTTTGGCGCTGTGGCACTTCTAATGGTTGCTGTTGCTGTATAACTTGTAATGGTTGCTGTTGCTGTATCATCCGTTCAATCTGGGGAATTGGAAGTGTAGATGCAGCAGACTCGTAAGTTGGAGCTCCGTAGTGTCCGTAACCTCCATTGGACTGCTGCTCCAATTGATTGTTCTTCAGGAAATAAACTGTTGGTTTCAGCTTTTGTGTAGAATGCATTCTGTTATCTTGGTACTGAAACTGGTGAGTATTTTTCGCAGGGAATACATAAATCAATGTTTTTCTCGGCGGTGATGGTGCTTCTTGCAGTGTGATTTCATGACGGACATTGTGAACAGGAGGAGTAATAAAAATGACCTGCTTAATTGGCTTTGG
>JAAAYG020048828.1:0-11625 GCA_009936455.2 Tomocerus minor
GGAAGAATGGCATTGTCGGGTGCCTTCAAGTCAGCCTGTCCACTATTCATGAAAAGTAGGCTGGGGTGCTCAAAGGTGCCGGGTACTTTTGAGCAGCTGCACAAAGTTACCCGGGTACTTTTGAGCATGTGCTCAAAGGTGTCCGGTGACTTTTGAGCATGTGCTCAAAGGTGTCCGGTGACTTTTAAGCATGTGCTCCAAAGGTGCTCAAAGGTGTCCGAGTACTTTTGAGCATGTGCGCTTGCTCAAAGTATCCCAGATCTTGAAAGAGCTTCGCATAGAATTGTCAAGTGGTTCTTCCCTGTTTTGGAGATATTTTTTGGCATGGCATCAAAATCACACAACATGTATATGTAGCCTGTAAGGATTTTCCCAAGCAGCCTGGATATCTGAGTTACGTTGACGATACGGTCACTAAGTTTTGGGTTTTAAAATAAATAAAAATAAATCCTCCTTCCCTTATGGAAATATTTCCATTTTTGCATAGGTTTACCGCGCAAAAAGGAAAACTTTCCAGGGAGCATCGTACATGGCCAAGGTTTCGTTTGGGAAATACCACTGATAGAACAATTCCCATGGAAAAATTGACAAGCTAAACCTCGTAGTGTGGGTCGGAAAATGGAAATAGAAAATTAA
This sequence comes from Tomocerus minor, assembly GCA_009936455.2. Classification (NCBI taxonomy): domain Eukaryota; kingdom Metazoa; phylum Arthropoda; class Collembola; order Entomobryomorpha; family Tomoceridae; genus Tomocerus; species Tomocerus minor. The sequence continues at coordinate 637 of JAAAYG020048828.1, forward strand.
ATGGGAAACAGTGATCTATATTCTCAAGATAATTTTTGAAATTACGTCATATTTTTTCGAGGGCACCTTGACCAACATTTCCAAAATTATTAACTCCACATTATCGAAAGTTGGATAGTGCCAAGTGGGGATAATGTATTGGAAAAATGTATCTCTTTACTGGCCTACTTAAAAGAAGATAGTTGTGACCCTTAGCTCAAGGTGCCCTTGAGATTTTTCTCTACTTTTTTAATATTTTTTGCAACTCCCTACGTTTTTTCAAAATGTTGGAATCAGGGTTTTGGGATTTTGCAATTGAAAAGCTTGAGACGACAGTAATGGGAAGTAAAATGGAATGTGCATGGCCAGTGGCTGTATATACGCTGTTTAACATCACTCTCCTTTAGTGTGTGTTTTGAAGTAGGCTTATTACCAGGGGTCGGATAGGTAGGTAAAAAAGGTTTTATAATGGGCTAAGGTACGCAACTGAGGCTTCTTTGGTAAACGTTTTACCTATTTTAAACCTATAGCACTTAAAAAGGTTAGAAACCTATTTTGGCATTTTAGGACCTTTTTGGAACCTATTTTGTCATTTTAGGACCTTTTTGGAACCTATTTTGTCATTTTAGGACCTTTTTAGAACCTATTTTGACATTTTAGACATTTTTGGAACCTATTTCGGTAATTAAAAAAAGTTCTAGTATTTGCTGTAAAAATCTAAAACTGAAAGAAATATTTGACGCAGTTATCAAAACAAGAAAGTAATTAACGATGCTCGATTACAAAAGATGTTGCAACTTAAGTATTGCCAATAGTCGTTTTGCCTAAGAAGTAGTGCACGAGCACTTTTCTGACCGTCGATATTTTTTGTTTTTCCTGTATTAATCAAAATACTGACTATCTATTCAACCTTTTTTCAACCTTTTTTGGCGATTTTAAGACCCTTTTTACCTACCTTTTTTGAAGTTTTTGGAACCTACCTATCCGACCCCTGCTTATTACCCTATTTGTACTCACACCAATATTTTTAAACTTTATCTCATAATATAATCTATCATCTCAATCTCCCCACAACTCCTTAAACGTTCATTTCCCGGGTGTCCAACAAAAGCGGGTGGGCAATGACAATATCTGAAACCATGTACGGTGGGATATGCATATGACATGACAATAATGTCCAATGTAAGTGCATTGGAAATATCTTCAAACTGTGCACTGTGAAGTTCTATTTTGCATTTTTTGTTAATTCATAAAACTACATGCATTTCTCTGGTATTTATGTCCAGCTACTATCTCCGCGTGGGAGAAAACTTGTCGTACGGGTCATATTTTAGACGAGTGCACAATTGCATATGACGATATACGTGCGGGGGTGGCTAGTCAAATATTGAGCTGATTTGTCAAATACACCTCTTCTTAAAAAGTTTTCGCGAACCGAACCGAACCATTAGCCCCAAAAAGCTAGCTGTCGTGAATCGAGCCGAACCGAACCAGAGATGTTTATGAATTCCAATCGAACCGAACCATGGCTCGGTTTGGTTCGGTTCGCACATTTGCCGAACCGGCTGTGGTTCGCGAACCAGCTTTAAAAAACGGGGTGTACATATAATGTTTAAAAGTGTCGGGGACCTAATATAAATCTAAGATTTTGCTTCTTTCTTGTATGTTTTTTTTCACTTCTTAAAAAGTTTTTGCGAACCGAACTAAACCGAAACATTGGCTCCAAAAAGCTGTCGGGAACCGAGCCGAACCGAACCAGAGATGATTCTGAATTCCAATCGAACCGAACTATGTCGTCGATCATTGAGGCACCCTTAAGCAACTCTGCAAGCGATTTTTTTGGCTGCTTGAAAATCTTTCGTTTCACAATACAGAATCTTTTTTCACGCCAAATTGAAAATGCTGGCCCCCATCACTCTAAATAGCGTGGAATATAGAATAAAACTGAAGAAAATGTAATAGAAATGAATAACTCAATTGAATACCTTTAAATCTATTGATTCCATCTATTTACATGTGTTATATTTTATTTATTGGAGACTCTCACGTTGCATTGAAATTGGAACATGGAAAGGTTAAGGCCTCTTAAAAAAGAGATAAATTACAATAATTTTACTTAATTGGATGATTGTTTGGAGATTGTATTACTCCTCCTCTCTCTCCTCCAAATGATGTTTAGACAGCGATTATCATTCCTGTTCTGCAATACCATAAAAGGAATTAAAATGCAGAACGCATTGTACCTGTACCTAATATGTAGAATACAGAGAACTCTTCTGCTTCGCTCAACTGAGCGCTAGCGCTGAGTCTTCATAGCCGCAGCCGAGCCATGCAGAGCTTTTCCTCACTAGCAATAGCAAATATAAACGCTGCTCTGCTTCGGTGAGTACTGAGCACAGAAATCCGACTACATCAGTGCATAAGGATGACGCCGAATCATTTCCGGAGAAGCCAAATTTTTTTTAAAAATGTATAAAAATATAGTTGCATCAAAAATTGTTTCTAATTAAACTATTTCTAATTATTAATGTCGAAAATATATTAGGGCTCTACCAAGGTTGCTTTATTTAGCATTATACACCGGGATTTTGAATAATAATTTTTTACATATACAACGACACTTGGGGGAACCCCTTTCGCAAAATTATATATTTGATTAAATGCATTGGGAGATATGAACTACCAGCAATGCTAAAGTGTCACATTTGATTGAAAATGGGCAAGAACAGATTGGTGGTGCCATGGTGAATTGAAAATTTTTGATTTCTTTTTGATTTGAAAGTCAAAAAAATACGAAGTCACAACAACTTACACAAAAACAAGCTACGTATAATTTCAAAAGATATACGGGGTTCGTGCGCTACTCACATAAGTCGAACGGCTCAAAGTTGCATATAATCCGGTATACTTACGAGAGTTTGAGTATAAATACGCTATACAGGATTATAAACAAAAAAGTGTGCTTACACGACTTCTGTAAGAGCACTTGGGTATTCCCTAATTGTAGTTATATATCTTAAAATTATCTAAGACTTGTTGGCACTAGCGTGTGTATTGCATAGATTACTAATATAGTGCCTCGTCCTTGGTGGGTGATGATGCCTGGTAGAAAGTCAGTGAGGAACGGGAGTCTTGTGCATTGTGCAGCGCCGTGGCTGAGAGTCGAGACGCAGTTACACTAAAAAGTGCAATAGCAGAAAGAGGAGCGGAGGGTGGAGGATGGATTTGTGATGTGAGTGAGAGCCGGTCGAATTGTTTGCTTGGCTCTGAGTGAGGGAGGGATGTGTCATCGGAATCTTTTCATTTCGTCTTTCTTTCGCACAGTTGACGGCCAGCATTTGACTTTTCTCTCTCTGTTCTGTCTAATTTGACTCATTCCTTCATAGAGCCGCTCGTAAGCTCACACTCTGCTGCACTCGTAATTGAAGTACCTACCTGCGAAGTTCCAGTTATTATTCATTTAGTGTCCAAAGTTGAACGTTCAACATTGGCAATCAATTAGGACGAGTCATCAATCAGTAAAAAAACAGTCCGTGTCAGAATTGTAAACAGCCGACAGCAAGCAACAAAAATCTAGCTAGCCAATTCAGTTTTGTCTACAGTATCTTCTTCACTATGGCTCAGTACAAAGAAAGTAAGTAATTAGAACCCTTTTTTCCTCATTCGTTTTTACTAGCGCATAGCGTAATTAACTATTGTTATCAACAGTGTAATATCTTTATATGTTACTTAACTTGTAAAATGAAATATAACGATTCAATATAACTCATTGATACTTTTGCAAACCTTATCAGCTACTAAAGTATTAACATTTTAACCTATTGTTTTATTGCTATTTCAATGACATTAGCAATCATTTGGACTAATGCCAGGCCAGACTTGTTTGTACTTTAGAGACGATAGAAATAATCAGCTTTCCTCTCAAAATAAAAGTTCAATTGTGTTAGCAATAATATGGATTACTTCATTTTGTTGACCATTGCAAAATAAATTTAATTGTTTTAACTCTGTTTCACAAAAAAAACAGCTGAGATTAAAAGCAGTTTTAAATTCAGCTATTACTTTAGTTTATAAAGACGCGGCATATTACTGGGGATTTGTTTTCAGAGATTAGATATTTTACATTGCTTTGATATTGAATCAGATGATAATTAGGTTGTATATCATTGTAAAGGTTGATTAGCAGTCAATGTGTATACTTTCAATCAATCAATCGGTATGCGGTCAGTGAATTTTGAATACACCTACCTAAGTAAATATTGTCATCCATCCGTTATCCGTCGTAAAGGATATTTATTTTGTAGTGTTTCCAGATTATCTAAATTCAAAGCATGTGTCATATACAAATGTGTTTTCCTGTATTCATTATATTTATTTAATGACTGTGAACTATTGACTGAAGTCATTAATCTTAAATTCAATTTTGTATTTTGCATAGCTTAATAATAATAAATAATCATTTTATTATTTTTCAGGATATATCTTTGCATCGCTGCCAAGAACACAGCGAGGAACCCCAATTGTCTTAGGCGGTGATCCTAAAGGAAAAAACTTTCTGTATACAAATGGCAATAGTGTTATCATACGGAATATTGAGGTTTGTTAATTTGGACATATAAAAAGAACTTTATATTTTCTGGAAGTCGTGTTATTATTTTATTATAGCAAAACCTAATCTAGCTAATTGCATAGATGTTGCTTTTAGTCACAGTTACTGCTACCTTTCAGCTATTGATTCTGAAATTGTTATTCTTGTAAATTAATTGGAAGTCACTACTTTAAATAATATTAATATTATGGTTTCTAGAGTTAAGTAGGAGAAAATAGACAATGGGAAATTGTTATTCACATTCTTTGAATTCTCTGAGAAGAAAAATTAGCAAAGGAATTTAAGGATTGCATGGAAAATATTTAATTCAATATAAATTGCGGAATAGATCAATGATAGTGTGAAAAGAAGGTGTCAGTAAATAGATATATTAATTAGTCTACGGGGGATATTTTTCAACGTGAAACAAACATAGCCTTGGAATAGCGGTTCATTGTATCCCAAAGAGTAAAAAGAAGGAAGAATGGGTTAAATCTGGCATTGCGGAAGTACTAAGAAAAGAGTGCTAAACACTTATTAAGACTGAACACTGTTGCAGATAATGTGTGGAGGACTAAATTCTACATTTATTTAGGAAGAAGCAAATTGTGCGTTTCGGTATGCTAGTAGTTGATGTGCAGCAAGGAAGTGAGTTCATGGAGATAGATGAGAAGAGAATTTTCTAGATTGAAACTATTTTTATACACGCAATTCTCTTTCGAGTGGGTAGTTACTACAAGAATCTGTGTAAGTATTGGCTCGGAGGGCATTGGCAAATGACTTCTTAGTAGACATCAGACAGTTTGTTTTAGCTACTATGTATTTGCATTTTGGATTTAGATGCGACAGGAATAGTAGGTCGGCCACACGCTATTCTTTGTGATACATACAACATATGTTCCCTCCTTTCTGCTACTACTAACTTTCCCAAACACTGACTGCATGATTTCCCGTCGAATCTTGTAATTGCAACCGAAATGAAATTTGCAAAATGGACATTTTCCAATAACAATATCCATATAAATACACATGAATATGAACTCTGTAGAAATGCTTGTCTCTATCTCTGCAAAATTAACAGAAACAATCTTTTCTTTATACTGCTACATCTTTTAAGTATATATTTAGACATTTAAATTTTATAATGCTCTATTTTCAGAATCCTGCAATATCAGATGTTTATACCGAGCACTCTGCAAGTGTTATAGTGGCAAAGTATTCTCCAAGTGGATTTTACATTGCATCGGCTGGTATGTTTTATAAAATAAATATTATATTAACCTCTTCAATTAATATCGAAATCCATTGCTAATTTTTATGATTTCAACAGATCAAACAGGCAAAGTTCGAATTTGGGACACTGTGAACAAGGAGCATATCTTGAAAAATGAATTCCAACCCTTCGGGGGTCCAATTAAAGATATTGGCTGGTCCCCTGACAGCCAAAGAATGGTCGTTGTCGGCGAAGGCCGTGAAAGGTAAACCCTTTTGGATTAATTGAAAGTTTAAAAAAAAATAGCATACTAATCTTTCTGATGATCTTTTTATCAGATTTGGCCACGTGTTCATGGCAGACACGGGTACATCTGTCGGAGAGATATCTGGCCAATCCAAACCTATCAATTCTTGTGACTTCCGTCCCACTAGACCATTCAGAATCATTACCGGTAGTGAGGACAATACTATCGGTATTTTTGAGGGACCTCCTTTTAAATTCAAGATGACTAAAAAGGTAACTTGCTCTTTAGAGTTGCAAAATCAACACATGTAAATTCTATCGTACATTTGCGATGTGATAGAGCATATGCGCGACGATTGGGATTTCCCTAGTTTCCAAAGGCTCTGAGCTGAGAAATATTTAAAACTCTTTGCAAAATGAAGTAGAAAAGGTTTGAATTTAATTTTGGTATTAACGCAGGACCACGCACGATTTGTTCAAGTAGTCCGCTATTCCCCCAATGGAGAAAGGTTTGCCTCAGGAGGCTTTGATGGAAAGGTGTTTTTGTATGAGGCTAAAGATTCGGAACTCATTGGAGAAATCGGATCTCCTGCCCACAATGGAGGCGTTTATGGTGTAAGTTATTTTAAACAATAATTTAAATATGGACGGAACATTAATTGTCAGCATATCCACCATTTTATAATTGCAGCCTGCTAACCTGATATATGGCATTTTATGTTGATAGGTTGCGTGGAGTCCAGACAGCAAACAGCTGTTAACCTCATCAGGTGATAAAACTTGTCGTCTTTGGGATGTAGAGTCGCGGCAAATGATCAGTCAATTTAATATGGGAACACAAGTAGACGACCAGCAGGTAAATGAAGTTTTTTTTATCTGGTTGTAATCAAAATCTTACTGCATTTTCAAACCCGATTTTTATTTCTTAGGTTTCATGTTTGTGGCAAGGGCCACATGTAATAACTGTGTCGCTCAGTGGTTTTATTACCTACTTGGATCTCAATAATCCTGAAAAACCTGTCCGGGTCGTCACGGTAAAATCAAATGAATCATCTTAATTAAGTTAGCAATGATAAAGAAATGAATAAATCTTGAAGCACTTTTGTGTTGTTATTTAGGGACACAACAAACCCATAACAGTGATGTGTTTAGACGATGAGCGAGGCCGCATATTCACTGGATCGCATGATGGTTGGGTAACAATTTGGAATGCCCAGACAGGAGAAAATCAAAGGATCAGTGGCACTGGGCATGGGAATCAAATCAATGGAATGAAAGTTATTGGAGACTCACTGTATACTTGCGGGATTGACGATACTCTTCGAGTAGTTGACCTTTCTACTTATTCTTACACAAATGTTAACGACCTAAAGCTCCTCTCTCAGCCAAGAGGCATGGACATCCACAACAATCGAATTGTAGTTGCAACTGTCAAGGAGGTATGTTTAATTTTGTTGTTTGTTTATTATTGGAATGTAACAGATGTGTCACAAGGTCATTAAATGATATTTGTGACTTTACAGATACTTCTTTTAGAAATTTCTGGTGCGGCAATAAAGAAAGTTGGAAGTTTGACTGTGGATTATGAACCGTCAAGTTTAGCTATCAGTACAACTACAGGTGATGTTGCTGTTGGAGGATCCATGGATCAAAAGGTACACTATTTATCTAGAAATCAAAATTAGATGAGATTAACTGTTAAATTAGATTACTATTAGATGAGATTACTATTAGATGAGATTACTATTAGATGAGATTATTATTAGATGAGATTACTATCGAGATGACTATTAAATTATCTCAGGTTCACGTGTACGTCGTTTCGGGATCTACCTTAACAGAAAAGGCCTCTTTGGATCATTTGGGACCTGTGACAGGAGTGTCCTACTCACTGGATGGTAATTACCTTGCTGCATCCGATGGTCATCGTAAAGTTGTCCTATACTCGACGAGTGCTTACGAGGTATTACTCCTACTAATTTTATCATTCAATGTCAAATGGAAAATTGCCGTTTATTAATTATCAAATGCTTCTTATATTTTTTATTTAGTTGGCCCACAACAAAGAATGGGGCTTTCACACAGCTAAAGTCAACTGTGTCGCTTGGTCTCCAGACTCTAAGCTAGTCGCCAGTGGAAGTTTAGATTGTACTATCATTGTGTGGAGCGTTGACCAACCCAACAAACATCTCACTATTAAAAGTAATTCAATAATACAATAATAGTTTGTTTGAATTGTAGGAAAGAAAAATAATAATTTTTTAAAATTTTAATTCAGATGCCCATCCTCAAAGTCAAATAACTTCGTTGGCGTGGTTGGACAACGGTACCATTGTGTCTACAGGTCAAGATGCCAATACAAAAATCTGGGAAGTTAGTGGTTTCCCTCAGTAAAATTTGTGTTGGAAATTCTAGCCTTCAGTACCAATTGGCTATCTCTATTCTGTTGCAAGTTATAACTGTTATGATTAATTAAGCTTTTTTGATGCAAATAGCTGGTGTCCGCCCTGTCCACTGTATAGTTGCTTAAAACTGGTTTAGGATTTAATAATTATTAACTCACAAGATTTTAATCATTCTCGACAGCAGTTACAAGTTAATAGATAAATAATAGTTACATATACATATGCTGTTAGTCACTGTCATAATCATATTTTTAAAATTAATATTCCACAAATATCATAATTTCTAAGCACAAAATTGTTTACTCATGTAACTAATTTTCGGTCGCAAAATTTTAATGTATTGACACTAACATGTGATTGTATCTTGCCCCATGATTCAGATTAGAAGGATTTTGAATTAATTGGTAGATAATTAACAGCCTGAGTTGATTTCATTGAAATATTGTAGAAAAATGATTGGTTTGTGGCAAAGGTAATGTTTTTTGCTCCTTTGACAAACAACTGACACATACAGTGACTGAAAATGTTAATAAATATGATGGCTGGTATTCAAAAATATTTAAGTATTAAAGATTTGTATTCGTGTCGTACAAAATGTTGGATGAAGTACAACGTATTGTATTTGTAAATTATTGTTATTCAATGTTCTAATTTCGATTATTATTTACAGTTAATTAGTTGCTTGTTTGTAAAATCTCTGATAAAGTTGAGATTTAATGATGAAATGTACCCTTCCAAATACACTGCCTTAATACATTTAAACCTCCCAACACATGTAACTGTATAGATAATGTTTGTAACTAGATTGGCTGGGTGGTCGACTGCATTAAATATTATGAATATGAATATTTTGATGGAAAAATGGGCGATAAATTATGTATCAAAGTGAAATGAAGGGATTCCAGTTGAATTGTATGTCTGGTAACAAAAATCTAAATCTTCCTAGTCTTCTCTCTGTCTGATATTTGGACGAGATTCCATTGTGAATTGCACTGTCATAATAATATTATGTTCATTGCAACTAGTTCAGTATGTTCAATTAATATAATGTTGCAGTAGAGTGCAGAAATATTTACATTACAAATTGCAACCTACCTATGCAATTTTACTAACTACGTTTAACCCCTTAAATTAGTGTTGTTGTTACCCTAATAAACGTTTTTGTGGTAATTTAATTAAGTAATTTTGGGATTTTGTGTTTCTAGACAGCTTGGCTTTGATTCTTTCAGTGCTGACCTATTAAACTCAACCGAATTCTATTGGGTGTGCGTATTATACTTAAATGCTTTAATATTAAACACAAAGTACTAATTACAAACCACCATTACAGATGTCAGATTTAAAAATGATGTTTTAGTTAAGTGCACAAATAATTCTCGGGTAATTGTTATTCGGCAGTTCTGTGCTGTCTGTTAGGTGCTTTAATTTCCCTTAAATAAAGTAATGCTACATAATTTTCAGTATCAAACATGCTTCTGTAAAAATTGATTAATGATAGAAAACAGCTGAGAGGTTACCTTATTGCGTATTTATAACTTGCAATAAAATCCCTGTTTTAGTTGCAACCAAAATATTCTGTATCTTATGAAATTAAAGGCAAGAAATATGCGTAAAAACTGAAGTTAATGAATGATGCTTGAAAGTATCTTCATGAGGATAAACTATTAAGTTGAGGTGTATAATATACGGAGCTTTGAGGACAATGCTTTAATTGTATACAATAATTAGAGTATTTCAATTAGAAATTGTAATCAGTGATGGAAAAAAGTATTGGAGCATTTAAAATTGAAAGTAATATCCTATCATGTCAATTTCTATTGGACTGATAATAATAATATATTGTAATATTAATACGAATTAACTATACATTTATACATACAATTATATTGTAGCATTAGTATAGCCAGATCATGACAAAATAAATAAAGTAATTATGATCTTAAGCTATTTATATATTTATTTTAAGTAATCCGCAATTGTAGCAGCTCCTGCGGCTCTTAACCAATCATACCATTCATATTTTAGACAAAATATTTAGGCATTCTAACAATGGGACAAATTCTAGCAGTAACTAGTGTAATCCGGCATTACCGGTAATGCCTATTCAGTAGGCGCGTTGCCTAGGTAAGTCATTAATGCTTGCTTATTGCCTGAAGGAGGCTAAACCTAAAAATTAACTACATTTTACTGTATAAGTAACAATATTTTAGTGTCAATATCATTTATGAACAACACAATGCATTTTAAAGACAGGTAATGGAGTTAGTACACATTAATGGTGCTATGAATTGTAGGTATGTGGTTGCTGTTGTGAAACGCGTTAAAAGTAATTTTATTATTATTATTATTATTATTATTATTATTATTATTATTATTATAATTATTGATTTATTCAACAGACCACATAAGCATCAATTTACAGAGTATAAAAATAAAAACGCATAGATCCAAAACTTGCTATTGCTAGCAAGGAATATAATTAAACTAGTATTTTTGACCCGTCCTACGGACGGGATAATCAATCTCTTTACAGCAATAAAAAAACTTTTTTAAATATT
>JAAAYG020048839.1:0-11622 GCA_009936455.2 Tomocerus minor
AAGGACTACCTTCATTTTAAGTTTTATCAAAATTGCACAGGTAACAAGAATCCCAGCTGCCACCAACGGTCTTCTTTCTTTCTTTATCATAATTAAAATTCTATTCTACACAAATTGCGCAACTTACCGATACATTATAATCTATTCAATCTATTATATACTTATCACAATAACAAATTAAATCTTGTACGTTTGTGACAAATTTCTAATAAGTACATAGCGAATGAGAAACAGAATAGTGATTTGTAAATCTATTTCATTATAATTTGTTTACAAAACTTTAATTGATTAATTGCCAGCAGTGCAATTCCAAATACAGCTTTCAAAGATTTACGCTAAAAACGATTTTAAATATTAGGCCGATAAAGAAAATGTATGCCGTATTTACAATAGAAACAGCTTTTTTGATTCAAGAACAAAAGTACGATATTTACAGGATCAATATCAAGTAAATAATTAGCAACATGACCTAATTTCTTGCAGTTTTATAAGAAAAGGGACGAATTTTTGAATTTCTAATTTGAATTATTGCGTATTAATGTAAGAAGAAGAAAGGAGTAAATAGACAAATTATCTTACTCCACTAATTTTTAAGTGACTAATTTGTAAAAAAAAAGTATTAAAGCGAATGTACAACCTAATTAAAGTTAGAAGTACAAATCTACCGTCTATTACAAAGGCATTACTTACACTTTATTTGTACATTGTAAAAATGACTATATATAATTATGTGGAGTTATCGACGTAAACACCTACGCATGAAAAAAGTTACGCTTAAATGAAAAAAATGCTTTGAACGTTTCCATCCCATATAATATTGATGCATGAGTATTGAATGAAAAGTAGAATAAAACAGAACTTGGTACAGAAAACAATGCGCATCGTATGTCAAATCGTATAATAGTAGAGAGAGGAGGCTAGAGAATATAATGTGCAGTCTGCACGTAGAGCTATAGACGAATCAAACAATGCAAAAAGGTGTACACACACACACACATCCATATATAATAGAGCATTGTTCACATGCATGTACCCAGTTATGCGTAACTTAATTATGAGAATGCAATGCATTACACAATTACACAACACTTAATTGCTTACTCATACAATGTTATTAACTATATCACTGACTGTACTGTTATGTACTCTCTGTACTCTATTAGTCGGGTTTCCTATAATATACACACGCGCAAAGTCTATGGACTTAATAATTAATATTTGATACACAGGTAAATTATAATTCTACATATATGCATGACTCTACTCTATTTCCCCATATCTCTGCTCTGCACTTGTATAAAAACAATAGTAAATCTTCATTCGCCTGAACTTAATACTTATTAAAACTTACAGAGTATCTGAATTAGAACACAATATACAAGAGAAGCCGAAAAAAAACAACGTAGAAAACTTGTAATGAAATATCTAGCGTCTTATAATTATCCTCTGTATATAGACATTGACTTATATGCAGTTACAAACTGCAAGCTAAGTAAAAGTAAAAACTTAGCAATAGGATTACAAAAAATACATAATTTAATTGTGTTAAGCTCAACTTCAGCATTAACAATGACTGCTACCGCTCATTTCTAATAATAATGAACTAATTTATTTTTCTGTTCTTGCCCCATTTCACGATACACAAATGCCTCTTTAAATCTAAATTATTGTTTCTAAAATTACTTCCATGATACAATTAAAAGGATAGTTATATCTGAACTCAAATCTTGACCCAAAAAAATTATATATAATAATATAACTACTAACCTTGCAAAGGTTTAGGTTACAAAAATCTACTTATCTATCCCAATTTAATAATGACAAACAAAAAATATGGTTTGTATAAATCAATAAGAAGAAGGTGTATCATAAAATTACAATTTAATGCCTAAAGACCGTCTACGCCTATAAGAGTGTGCGTTCAAAGTGTACATTTGATTTTTAGCAGTGGATCGAATAAAGAATGAAACACCTAGTAGGTAAATAGTCACTACTAACCCAAAAAAGTCTACGACAATGCCTCATAAAAATACACAGAACACCAGCCTCAGCACTCATGAATATAATATCAATGCACGACACGATTATTAACAGTCTCGGACCTGCAAGCAACCAATGGCTTTAACTTAATTTGCCTGTATGCCATTTGTGTGATAGTGTGTAACGCAATGTTACATACTTAGGTATGCATCGTGTCTGAATTCTGAACGACAGTAGTGCGTCTGTGGCATATGTATTAATATTTAGCATTCCATCATAGATTCTGAGACAATCCTTGTTTGTTCAAAAGGTGGTGGCTAACAAATTGCATGATCTTTTATTATGCAACTGAGTCAGCCATAGCACTTTCATTTTCTAAAAGTGTATTCTACAGTAATAATACCAAGACCGACATCATCACATCATTCTCCCCTCCTCACTCATGTCGTGTCAGATGAGAGTGCTACTACTATTTTCGTATTTTCTATATGATCATATGCTCAGACAAGAGTTGTCAGACAGAGAGTAGGACACAACGAGCAGGACATACTCACAAGAGTTCGTGCATAATTGCTCCAACACAAACTATTGATAATTACATTTTATTATTCTTTAGTGTCCTATAATCATTGGGTGACAAATCTCTCTGCTATAGTCAAAATCAAAATCTGTACCAAATTATTTCAGTATCAAAATAATTATTGTATATGTACACACCAAATTGCAATGCTCTATGCTACTTGATACACTCACTAAATTCTTTTCCCATACAATACAGACACAATGCCGATAATTTACTTGATGCCTCAAATGAATAGCTGAGTCAATAGAGTCGATACTGAACATACGTAGGTAATTTTTAGGTACATATCTATTCTAGATTAGATTGGATTATTGGACATAGGAATAATCAATTGGCTCATGCATCATCGTACAATACAATCTCAAAACCATGCCACAACCACAACCGATAACCAACTGGCTATTGCACTGTATGTAAACAAAATAGGTTACGGTATTAGTTATTGCCAGATACACTGGATCCCTGTCTACCCCTACTACAAATTAACTATTATTAGGATAAATATCCCTAATGTACTCGACACAAGCCTTTTGTATCATTTCTGCCTCATTCAACCACAAACACATACTTCCAGTTTATTTTTAAACAAACAGTAAATAGATGGAAACAGGGGACTCATTCATCTTCTATGCACGCACCATGCACCAACTTTAAAATAAAATTCTAGTAATTAACCAGTGGGCTAGATACATATATGCAAACATAACTGTCATCTCTAATGGAACCTACGCTAACAGTCCAAATTAACAATTATCTACAAAAAGACTCTACGGACTAACAATTAAGGATCTAAGCTAAGGAAATTACTTATTGATTTCTAATTAACATGCTAATGCATCCTAATGAAATGAACATAGTGTCATGAAGATAACAGGAGAAGAAACAAAAGAAATGAGATGCTTTTCTAAGTTTATTATTGATATTTGACTTTGCTGTACTCTCTTGTGGTGACTTCCTTTGAAATCTACTTACTAGTACTGTAAAGCTACTTTAGGGGAAAATTTAAAATTTAAAAAATCAGTGTATTTACCTTCGAGTTTCATTCCAACTTCGAGACATTTCTGAAACCGACAATATGGGCATCGCTTCCTTTGCGTTTTGTCAATGTGACAATTTCTTTCAGCTACGCAAGTGTAAACTTTTTTATTTTGGACGGTTCTTTTGAAGAATCCTTTACAGGACTCGCAAGTGAGTAGACCATAATGATAGCCGGAGACTTTGTCACCACATACCGGACACAATTCTTCTATACCCTCTTTTGTGTCTGGCAAGTCCTGGCCAAGAGTTGCAGTATACTCTAGCCCACTTGTTGTGGCACTGGCAACAGGGTTAGTCGCTGTAAAATCAATCAAATATTAAAAAATTAAAAACTTAGTCCAATAATTCAAACTCTGCCATCACTCTCCAAAACCCAAACTATTCCTATATACAATTGTGTATTCATTTTTTACTAAAATTAGTGTTATACTAAACACATTCTCCCATAAGCATTTAAGGATGCTTAAGACTACAAGTAAAATAAATGGAATTCTATAGAAAAAAAACAAGAATTCTAAGTCAAATTCATATACTTCCTCAAAAACAAAAGAAACACAATATTTCCCTGCATTTTCTCATCTAACTATACAAAAGTGGAACAGTAGTGGATAAACATAAAATGATAAATATAAGATCAAGTTTAAAGATTCAATAGAAGTATGAAGCACAATTAACGTTAAGTACACTTTACATAAGAGAGTTTCCTATATAATTAATGAAACAGCATATACGTGCTATAAGTTGACAATGAGGAATATTCTTCAAAAAGTCAAAAAGGGGAAGAAATGCTGTATTAGAGCGCATGAGTTGATTAAAATGTGACATTGTTTACACTAATAAATTCCAAAAGTAACGAGTACAGAACAAGTGGGAATGAAGATGTGGTAGGTAGCTACCTATATAAAAACGTTACTGCCTCTCTATATAGGTATGTACCTATAGAGGACAATCTAGCTCAAGGCTCCTCCATCCTATTACTATTCCTATACCATTAACAGAGAGTGAGAGAGAGAGAGAGAGATGGAAAGGGTTACTTTTTACTCTCTACACGGATTGACTTTGCATAAAAATGGAAATGAGGTTATTAAAAATACGGCATGCTATGTCGTTTCCCGGATTCGTAATACCTGAATTGTACATATTATATCCATGGTCTATTTGATGAACTCCGTGATGGGCCGCGGTTGTCAATAGTCCATGGTGGCTGACACCACTTTGGTGGGCCGAAATGTGGTGATGGTCATTCCACATGCTATTAGTATTATGATGTGCTAAACTAGGCTGACAATGGTTTGGAGAATGGCCACTGAGAGGAGGACTCAGATTAAAGGGACTCATTGGAAGTTCCATTTTTAGATTGTTATTTCTTAGTACGTAGTAAAACTGACTTGTTATCAACCCTTAGAGTTGATTTGATTTTAATATGTCACAAATATCACCAACGGTGTAGTCTGAAGAGTTTTTTAATCTTATCTGTCAAAGATTTTCAATAGTATCGTGAGTATTTTCGAGTTGGAAAAAGTATTTAGCAAATAGAATCCCAAGTTAGAATTTCAGTAGAATTTATGTCATATTTTCATATCCCTCATATCTTGAGTAAATCAATGAAAACGCATGAATTTGTACGGTAAAACAGTAAAGAATTTACGCAGAGAGGCAAGAGAGACACTCAGGTACGACCATTCATTTACAACTCGCGTAACAAACAAACTAGGGAAAGGGGTGTTAGGTTAGATTTTGCACAAGAATCCACTCCGGCGAAAAGTAGCACAGATTTTTTCAAGTTACGTCACTTCAAGCTTCGCAATAAACGTGCTAGCTGAATACTGTTGTAGGCAATGGCACCCCTTTGAGATGCACCGATAAGAATGATGGAATGGAATACAAACAAACTCCACTGCAGTTCAGTACTTTAATCCCTCGATTCCCTTTCAAAAACTCAAGCACAGCACAAAAGCCTCTTCTTCTTTCATATGTCTTAGACAAAAACTTTTTTGACTATCCAATATTCCTAGGTCCTCTTCCAAGAAAATAGTCAACAGTGAACAGATCAGATGAGGAATTCCAAATCGAAACCTTTATTTCCATCCTATAATGACTATTCTCAATTATATGTCACATCGACATCAATATATCTTCAACACCCCGTCAAAATCACTTCACATTTTATTTACTAGAAAAACCGACTAGAAAATAACCACGATTTTCACAATTATTATCACACTAGCACACAATATCCTTTGCTTAGTTAATCAGCAAGTAAATATCTAACTATACAAGAGAGTACAACAGTAGTTAAGTTTCTAAGAGAACGTTTTGTTCAAACGCCGAAAGACTAACTTCTTCACCAAACCAACTCAACTCCAAAGAATTATCTTCAGCAACAAAAAGACAGGACTCTCTGAACGAACGTCAACACTGTCCCTCTCCAACTTCTCAAATGCAATGCTAGGCCGAAGTGTTGTTAGTGAAAGTGTTCTGTTTTTCAGAATCGTCCTACTTCGCAAATCTCGGTCTATGTTAGAGTTAGAATGTTAGCTAACACCCTATGTTATGTTCAGTCTGAGTTGATGCTGGTGCATGCAGCTACATAACACTCAGTCCTATAGAGCTATCCTTATGTACGTATACATACAACTATATACAGAACAACCCCTACTAGCTCACTATACTTACTCACTCACCAACAGTTACAAATGCAATGCACACACACAGAAAGAACAGAGAGAAGAGTCAGGACATGTATAGTAGTAGTAGTAGTAGTAGTAGCCCCTGCCTTGCCTGCCTCTCCTTACTTACTTAGTTGTCAAAGCCGTCGAGATGGAAAGTGCTTTGCTGCTTTGGTTCGCATCCCAGAATCCCACAGCCATGCCATGCCACTACTACTACACCTCTCTCGCTCCCTTACTATGGCCTACTGACCCACTTTTGCCAAAACTCAGCTACCACTGTGCTATCATCCTCTCCTGTCATAACCCAGTGCCAGTTTAGTCCGACTGCTCTATTTCCCAAACTCGAGCCCTACTTTTTCTCTTCGTCTTCAACGATTCTGCACATAAGACATAAGATTTGTTTATCTCCTGAACATTTTACTTATTGAAACATTCTCAACACTTTTCCTATATAGTCAACTCATCCCCAATAACCAACTAACTATTTGCATCCACACACATACTCACTCTCCATCTATCCTATAACACCACTACACTCCCCTTCTCAATCTTCCACATTTCATTAATCTCCATATCCTACTACATCCGACAAGTCCACTACCATTTTTCTCAACTAACCAATTGCTCCCGAGATTCTCAAACTCCCTCCACTGACCACTTTTCCCAATCTAATCCAAATTAGGTCACATAATAATCCCTTTTTGCTTCTTTTTTTGCCCCTTTACAGCAATATGCTCTAGTTATATAAACTACTATTATAGCTCTAACTAAAACACAAGCTCAACCTTGTCCTGCACTAAAGCAAAGGAAATATAGTTTCCAAGAACTTTAAAATCAACAACTCTCGTTTTCGTTTGCCTTTATGAATTGCTACATCCTTCTACTTAGACAGCATTATTATATCATCAGCTTCATCCTAAACAATTTAAAACTCTAACATCCGCAGGCAAATCTCCAATTTTTAATGGAATAACTACTTTACATCTTTACTATTCCATCCCTCTTTGAGGCTCTGGCTTTTAACATCATGCTGCAAATTATAATTTACAACAAACTCCTTGTATGAATTTATTGCCAATAATATTTGCAAAATGACCATTTTTGGACTCAGCTTTGCCGTACAGAAATAATTCCCTTAAGAGTGTCCTCATAATATTTATTTTATTCCTTATTCCTTTTATCCCTTATTATAAAATTGGTAAAATCGGTTTTTGAAACATTTTAAGTGCAAGGAACTCAAGCAAGAAGTATCACTAAGTTTTGGAAGCGATGATTAATGATCTACACCAAAACTAAGCGAGCAG
Organism: Tomocerus minor; assembly: GCA_009936455.2. NCBI lineage: Eukaryota > Metazoa > Arthropoda > Collembola > Entomobryomorpha > Tomoceridae > Tomocerus > Tomocerus minor. The sequence continues at coordinate 7,578 of JAAAYG020048839.1, forward strand.
TTAAACATACAAACAAAATGCGCAGAGGTGTATCAAACCGCTACAATGACTTTCAAATTCAACTCCACAATTAATTTCCTCCATGATTCCTGATTAGGTGATCTGAACATAGAAATCCATATTTGTTACATATAATTAGGTACTAGCTATAATACAGCCTTTACGGCTATGGAGCTGGAGATGGATGGATTTAACAAACGCACATTTAAGTGTCCATTTGACAAAGTATGGGATGAGAAAAAGTAAACCTCTGCCCAGGGCAGGGCATACATAAACAGCCGCATACTGGTTATTAATAAACGCATAAGAAAGAAGTTTAGTCTACTCCCAAAAGTCTCAATCCCAAGCTACAAATAAATAATCTGCTGCAAAACGTTGTGAACGAGAGTAGAAGTAGTTTTGTTCGTGTATAGTAGGTTGTTTGTTTGCACTACTGTGCTCTACTGTGTGGTATAGTATAGTGTCGAGTTATGTTATGTAGTATGTAAGTAAGCAAAAGCAGTAGAGTAGAGTATGGATGAATCTAGACACAGTCAATAGAGTAAAAGCGGCAGAAAAGAGCAACATGGTGGTGAGCATATATAAGTCAAGGAGGTTTACCATGAAGACAGATAATAGTAAAGTACAGGTATTGGAAACGCAAAGACCCACTGACCTAATTACCCACTACACTAGACATACTTTCGCTTTCACTGCTTTTCATATATAACATGTTGCGCAAGACTTTGGGAAACATGAAATCATTAACATCTTCACGTCCATACTATGCTATATTTATGCTATATTATTAGTATATTATTTATTTGGTAGGTCACACTATCACATTCTATGTCAGCATCCACTCCTATGTACATCTCTCTATGTATGTAGCATGTACTTACGTACATACGATGTCCTATACGCTCATATACTTACGTACATTACCAACAAGTTTTACTGTTGTTTTGTTGCACTTTAGAAACTGACAATGAAAATCCTACGTACAACTTTTTATTAACTATTAGATTGCCGACTATTACATAATATCTTGTTTATGAATAGAACCTTTACATCACTATTCAACGCATCATTCATAATTTTTCCATTCCTCGATATTTTTTCCATTTCTTCAATCACGAACAATGACTAAGCGGACCTTCTGTTTTATCTACCTCTCTGATGAATATTTTATTATCTAATACCTCTGACTGGCATGTATTAAATGGTCAAACTTTCCTTTAACACAAACAAAACACAGTATAGTATTAACATGCCATTTCTATTTTCGATTACTAGATTTTGAGTGCAAGTGCGTGAGCAGGTTACCTACTCTACTTACCCACCTCTTAAAAGGCACTAGATAATTAATGCAAAAATGAAAAGTGACAAGTCCTATCCTAATACCTTCGTCATTACGTCGATATTTTCCTAACAAAAAATGCATAGGCTATGTCTAATTTACTTATGGCCTATTTTAATAGCACACTTTACACACACATGTACGTGCCACTGCCACTGTCAGTTCAATTCCACGATTTAAAGGTTGAGTTCTGTAATGGCATTTTCATAATTATGAGAAAATCCTAGTCAATTTGTGTCAAAACCAAAGCATTAGTTTAACATTAATACTTCATTGTAATTATCTAGCATGCCACATACATCCCATGCATTTCAATCAGTCAGTAAAATTCCACAGCATCCCACGAGTAGGTAAAGCCAAGCAAAGGAGCTACAGACCTTGTTTTCCTTGATTTAATTACATTTCATTTTTAAATCACTCACAATTACAAATGTCATAGAGAAGAAGAGACTCGAGACACTATTTTATAAATTTTGATGAATAAAGATTACTGAATACCTACATTAAATGGAACAGGAATTTAGGAATATAGGACACTGGAGCAGCAGTCAGCCTAATTTTAAAACATTTATATACATTTACGACCTTATCGGCATAATCGCAGAATGTAGAATTTTTGTACATTGCATTATTAATATAGCTGGATAGTTGATTATTTCAGTGAGAAAATTGTTTTACATAATTTAGTAAGTGAGAGTGATATCTGATACGATGTTACATAATAATATAATTTGATTTCCATCCACTAAAAGCAGTAAAGCAGTTTATAGTTTGAGTTATTGACAGTTGATCCAATTCTTAATGTCTTTGAGACGGCAAAATAAATAGGCTGCGTAAGTTTGCCTAGTTAGCTTTTATTAGTTTTATTACTTTCAGTTTCAGTGTTTGTCGACCTTCTGATAGTTGCAGACATTTTCTCACTATCTATCCTTATTCCATTTAATATTGACAAGAGGCAACAGGTAGATCTCCATTTTCCCTACATAATAGGTATATTACTATTACTACACATGATACTTACTATATGATTGACATTATATCATCCAAGGAAAGGAAAAACATTTAGGTAGGTATGTAGTTTAATTGAGTCACATCGCATCGTAGCAAGCGGCCATTATTGTAATTGTAGCTTTATGATGGCAAGAGTAAGATATGTGCTGTACAGACGTACGTTAATGAGCTATATCGAGAGTGAGAGAGTCTCCAAATGTTTGGTGACTGCAAACGGCAATCCAAATGGCAAACACAGCAAAATGGAAATAAGTGTCCGACTTGACCCACTGACCTGATAAACTAGACCTGATTGAACTAACTAGGACCTATCTATCATTTCTATCGCCTACATAGAACTTCCATCGATGCGCGCAGTGTTGACGTGTAATTGTGTGAAAAATGATTGCATGGGTTTGCAGGTCGAGGTCGATGCAAATATCTATGTTAAAACATTACAACTATCGCTCCTCACTTACAATTCTGCACAGAAAAGAACTCTCTCATACTCAAGTTGAAAGGATTTTTGTTTTACACACGAGCATCCATTCTCTATAATAGTAAGCTAAATTCATTATTATCATTATACAATAGAATGTGTGATCCTGCCTTTTCTCATTATAGCTTATTGGTGAGAGAGAACAAAAAGAATGCATCATATCATAATAAATTACCTAGAATATTATGTATTCACCAACAACACACAGCCGCATATGTAGGACGTAGACGTAACATATACACACTAACATCATAATATACATTCACAAATGTCTGTCTGGTTAGCAGTAGCATATGAGGATAAGCCACAAATACACTTTTTAACATAGTAATCAGCTCCTGCATATTTATCTACGACTATTAAACGTGCTACGTACTTTGCTGAATGTAAATACAATTGCATGTGTATACTTTGTCATTACTAGACATTTTACTACTTATTCCTATATATAATTGACAATAGGCTGACTGTGTAACTGTGAAGCTTTATAGCGAGTATAAGACGCTTCGTCTATTATCCGTTGCTTCGACCATTCAACAACTAAGCTACACACACGCACTGTGCAGAACAGAATCGTAATAATAGGCTGACTGTGTAACTGTCGAAACTTGATAACACCTGCAGCATTTCACTCACGCACACCTTAGCCATCTGTGGCCCATAAATGCAAAGTTCCAACCAAGCAACCGCGCGATCATTTTGAATCACAGCTACTTCTGTCTTTCATTTCAGTTGAATCACAACTACTTCTGTCTTTCATTTCACTGGAAGCATTTTCGTTAGCCATAAACGTAACAAAACAATTGTTAAATTGTTAATTGACTTCCGGGACGTTGGAACTTTCCTTTCAAGATGAAGCGGTACGGAATCGACAAATATCAATATGTAAGTTTTTTTAATTTTTATCAATTAGAACTTTTTAGTTTACAGAACCGATCACTATTTCAATATTAACATTAGAAGAAAAAAATATTAATTTATATGTTTATTTACCTTTGTAGCATTTACTCATTGCAAATTTAACTCACACTGCGAAGGTATCAAGTGTATTGAATTGGGTGACCAAATTTTTGGTGCATTTGGACCCTCCTGAGGATGACTTTGGCTTATTATCAACAGTCATAAGCGAATCCAAGATTCTTCCACGCACCCTAATGGGCCCTCTACCTTTCCCTAAAGAAGATGACAAAATTCTGGCAAGTTTTCTTTTAATATTT
>JAAAYG020048883.1:0-11619 GCA_009936455.2 Tomocerus minor
ACCTCGAAACCCAGGTCATACTTTCGTTGTATGCCCCGGTATTTTTTCCTGAGCTCCGTTAAAGTTTTAGACCACCATGGTACGTAATGTTTTTGTGTTACTTTTTTCATGTGGCATGCATTATGATAAGCAGATAGCATGACGTCAGTAACGTTACCGACTCTGCTCTCAAGCTCCTCAATTGTAGTGATTTTTTGACACGGTAGAAGTCCCAAATTAATTTGGGTCTCCTTAGCGTATTGTTCCCAATTGGTTTTTCTCGGATTCCGATAAAAAATCGGAGAAGTGTCCCCAAGGTTCATTTCCCATCTGATGTATCTGTGGTCGGATAGAGTGATCTCATCCTCCACTTTCCATCCCATAACGTTATCTGCAATGTCATCAGATACCAAAGTGATATCAATGACTTCTTTACGTGTCGCTGTAACAAAGGTCGGTGAGTGGCCCCTGTTGGCAGCGTTGAGATTATTTTCTATAATAAACTCTAGGAGCAGAGCGCCTCTACTGTTTGTATTGGTACTTCCCCAGAGTTCATTGTGAGCGTTGGCATCACTGCTGATAATTATTGGAAGGTTATTGAGTCCACAGTAGTCAACAATGTCAGCTAGCTGCGGACCCGGGTCACTTACTTCATAGGGAAGATAAGCAGAGACAATCACCATATCTCGGCCATCTTCCCGTATTTTGATTGCAATCAGATCTCTAGTCCAAAATTGAACCAGAGGCCAGGTTACTATATTTTTTGAAGCGATAATACATGCCCGAGGGTTTTGAGAGCCATCGTAAACATGCATTTTCCCTTTGCTATTCAGGCCCCTTACCTTTCCCTTGTAGACGTAAGGTTCCTGAATAATAATTATGTACGCTTGCCCCATCTCCTTCTTCAGAAGAAGTGATGTTGCATTTTGACAGTGTTGCAGATTTATCTGGAGAAATTTAGTCCCCACAGCAGGGACTAACCTAACCTAGTACACTCACTACAGTACGATAACTGTGACTCCAAGGCACAAGGTTCTCCTGCATTCAATGAAGGTGCCACATAAAACACACGCTGATTATCTATTTATAATAAAACTGTTAAGGAAAATCAAAACTAACCAACTCGAAAAGGTTTGATGATGAAACCTTATTTTCCTGGTAATTAATTGAGGAAACGTGAGAACTTATATAGGTACTGATGTTCATATCAACTTCGATATTCCCAGTCAACTTTGCGAAGTTAGCATTAATTATTTTATTCGCTATGGCTAGCCCGTGCCAGTTTTGTTTTCTCTTTTCTCGAAATTGAAATCGCAACAATTTTGTTAAATAACTAAGATACATATGAGGGAAATAATCTTGAAACACTCTGTTTATTAATGAAGACAGAGTCACAATAATTTGAGCTATTGGTTCAATTTAGGTAATTATATATAATAGTCTACCTAATGACACGATCATAAATCATAAGTTTGCTGTATCGTTCCCAAATGACAGTACTTTATTTTTTGCAGAAAAATTGATTATATAGGTACACCTTCGATATTTACATATTCTATTCCAACAGCATTACTGCTAGTATTTTTCTTACCTTCCTATTATCAATGATATGTAGCAGCAACAGTATCAGTAAAAGCATAGAAGCTATAAGAGAACTCATTCTGTATCAAAACATTTTGTTGAAGAGGTCATTAATACATTGAAATGCTCTATTTTTGTCGAGAACCCTACGAAAATACCTTCCATATAAGTTTGTTTACTTGTAGTGACTTTATATTACATTAACTATTCTTAATGATAAGTATTGTATATATGCAATCGCATACTTATAGGTATTCACAGCAGCGTTTAATATTAGTCATATATAGGTATCATTGACGATATACTATTTACGCTACGCACTACTGTAAACTGTATTGGCATTGTCTCAAGAAAAACCACACAGAGCGAAAGCGGATGTGTTGTTTCCAAAAAATCTTTATTTCTTCTACTTCTATTTTGCACTTCACAGATCAACCCACGACTCCCACCAAATTATAGTCACTCTGATGGCACATTAACCCATTAATTACATATAACTCCGTGCATACTATAAGTTTTTTTTCCTTTTCTACTAATTCCAAATAAACAAGCTAAGAATAGAAAAATTAGATCTACAACAAAAAATACTGCGGTTTGTAAATAGTAATGGGACTCCGCAATCTTTATTTTTATTCGATATATTTTCATGTAGAAATCCGGATAGTATGCCCCGTCATCCAAAACTTGCCGGAACCTGGGACATAGCACTTGCATCTGAGAAAAATGCATGAATTTGTCATAGTATTCAATTTAAGTCAATGTTTACAGCACTATATAAGTGGTAATTTAAAAGGGTACTTTTTTGGAAAAAGTAGACTGATTTAAATAAATAGTATTCTACAGACTTTTGCTTACTGTGAGAAGCCTCATTTTGGACCCCTGGGGGGCTGAGAGAAAAATGACAGATTTTGTATATTAAGTGCTAGTTGCAAAGCCTAATGATCTTTCATTTGGTTTTCTTTTTTTTTGAACGGACATATATGCGCTGCTAAAGATCCATCAAGATTTCGTCATTTCAAAGAATTCATCAATTCTTCGAGTGACAAATGGACTTTATTTCTACTCCGTACTGCTCGACCCAATTTGCAAAACTAAAACATTAATTTTAAATAATACAAGTTACATAACATTAAAATTCGTTTCATATATTCATATCTCGGAGAAGTTTTCTGATAATAATATTATCAATCAATTTATTGGAATTTGTAAAACGAGGTGCTTCTGTTTCTTACATTTTGTAAAGACATACCGTAGCTTCAGGCGTGAGACACTAGCCCTAGCCAACACCGTGAAAAACCGTTTGTTTCTGAAACTAGTTCCCTTTAAAACTTACCCGAGCCATCTCCCTCTCTTGAATCGAGTTCAGAGAGCTTGCAGACGGAAACTTTGGAAAACGAAAGTTTGCAACGGTTTCGTACTAGAGGTAGCCGGCAAGCGATCCTAATAACTCTGAACTGAACTCTGCAATGAGAATAGAGGCTGCAAAGAGTGGAATATTATTTCCCCATTTCACAATATCACAAATTGTGATTCACAATATCCCATATCACATTATACTTCGTTTATTTGAAAAGGATCTGACCTTTAATTTAAAAAAAATAATATCCATAGAATAAATGTTAATTCCATGCCCTCATGAATAATTATTTATGCATTAGCAGCAACTTTAAGTGTCGAATCTCAGTAAAACCACAGGCTTTAAAGTACAAGGATAGCCATGAATATCATTAAAATTTAACAGCCAATCTTCCTTTGCCTGCCACGGAAGTGTGCAATGGATTTTATGGATTTAAAATCACAATTGAATGAAAATATTATGGAAATCAAAAACATTTTTATTTATTAAAAATGCCCAACTCGTCGAGTTGAACAAAACGAATGAAAATTATCCTAATATTGAATAGATGTTCAGCCTAGAGTCATTTTTCGAAAAGTTATTAACGAGCAAAGCAATGTGCTGGATACGGCACTGCTCAAATTACTAATGCCCGTTTCGGAAAAAGAAATTGGCCAAGGCAGATTAAGTTAAAAGCAGGCCAACCATGCTTAGGTGCGAGTTTTAAAGTGATGTACTGATGGGAAGTGGCGTGATGCTTGATTTTTGCTAATATCTAATTACTTGTAACACAACGCTAATAGACGCCAATTTTGTTACTCATGTGGTGAATAATATCTACAGAATAATGATTTCAATAAGTTTGAAGGTTACAATTACAGGTTCACGAATAGTTACGAATTTAAAATTACATGTTAGGATTTATTTACTTGCCTTTCAGATCTCACTAAATACCTACGTGTGCCAAGTAAATCATGTTCCTTCTTGTGATACATGATACACCTATCTAATGGTGAGGAGCACTATCGAGATAAATATTCAGTGCTAAATCTACAATAACTATACTATTATATCACAGATTCATAGTATAACTAAAACATAATTTATATAAGTAGATTACTTCAACATACATGCTACATACTTTTAACCACCTTGAACAAATACAAATGATAGTAGAAGTTAATGTAGTATAAGTTAAAGTACATGCAAACTCTAACACACATCTTACATAAAGGAATAATAATATGACTACTCAAATTCAAAGTAATGAAGTGCCAATGGATGGAGTATGAGTAGACTCTGTAATTGATTTTGCGCTACCTGAATAGAATCCAATATTAGAGACTGATACATTTGTTTAGATTAGTAAAGCCAGGTATGAAGTATGAGTATATCGTTTCAATACTTTCTTCTGTTCTCAAGACTCCGATGATGCATGGTAAAGCAAAGAAATCAATGTCAACGGAATTCTTTGGTCACACGTACATTAAATTCGAGATTCGTTACATGCGAGTGATTATAATATATTATATCTATTTGAGTAGGAAAACCATAAGGAGTAACAAGTACGGGTATGGAAAATGAGAGTTGCGTTGCTTTTATATCTTGCGGTTAATATAAGCAAGAAACTAAGAAAGGTAATGCAAATTGTTTTCCACTCCCCATTTCGTTTCTACACGTACGAGAGTGATTATAATGATTGAGTAGGTACTAACAAGAGGAACTTGCTAACTACTCACAATTGGATAAAAATTAGTTTACGTCATACGCAGTAAATTTTTTATCATTGTTGGTAGGAGCTATACAGAGCTAAGTCTTGGTTAAAGATTCAGATAGAATTTGCCGAGGCAGCACAGCACATCCAGCAACTTAGAATGGAGTTGCGGTTGAGGCTGTCGTAGTTAGAGTTCCTAAACTACTTAATAAGACTGAAGGTCCGTGGAAGCAAGTCTAACATAGCCCGAGAACCCTATTCAATCTATCTTTGGAATCCAGTAGCAAAAAATACTTACTTGCTAAGAAACTTTTGTGAGATAGAAGCAGTCTCTTCTGCCTTTAACCGAGTTACGATTTAATATCTCAGTTGAAGTCTCTCAAAATGCATACAGACCCAGTTCTCGAAGAACTTATGGGACAACTTGGTAAAATAAATTTCATTTCAACTACCTATATTATTCACAAATAATAACGATATTAGTATAGCACGCACCATAGACCAGGCTAAAAAGCTAATAAAAATTGATTAAATCATATAAAATATTATTTTCTGCTTTTCAGGCAGCTTTGGAAAATATCAACTGCGTCAACATGTACTCCATCTCCTCACTGCCTTCCTGGCCGGCATGCACATGCTTTCGTTAAACTTTGTCGCTCCTACTCCACCCCACAGGTAATTAGCTCTAATGCCTAACTCAAAAAGTTATTAATAGTTTCCTTACTCTCTGCACGAGTTAAGTTCTTGTACAATTAGCAAATGTGAAACACGCAGTACGTTCTTGTATTTAGTATTCATTTTTTACTTTCGAAGAAGATAATTATCCATTTTTAAAAAATCTCATTTTCTCAGATGTTTCATTGCGCAAATTGATGATCTCAGTCAAAACTCGAGCGTTGCTCCAACATTTGACAAAGACATTTTAGAGAAATACATACCGAATAATATTCGCGGACATTTGGACTCTTGTCGTAAATATGAAACGGATGAATATGGAGACATTCTTAACTCAACGACCACTTGTGACGGTTTGTTTGAATTTGACAAATCCGTCTACTCCCAATCAAGAGTCTATGAGGTAACTAATGATAATTAATAACAACACAAACTTTTCTACAGCTTTTCTCTTAGCAAAATCAATTTCTATTTGTACGATGATGCATATGCCTAAAAAACAAGTGTATACCTTTGCATATCTTATTTATGTGCAGTTTAGTATGGTGTGCGAAAATAAATGGAAAAGAGCATTTATTCAATCCATTTACGTCTTCGGTGTGTTCAATGGAGCGTTATTTTGTGGATCTCTAGCAGACAAGTAAGTAGGAATCAAATCTGAACTGATGAAGCTATATGTGTTATTAATAGAATTTATTGGTAACAAATATTTTTTAGCAAAAAAGGCATAAATCTGAAAGTACCTTGTTTATTTGGATTTTAGGTACGGAAGGAAGAAAGTGCTGTGTATATGTGCAGTTTTCCAGTTTATATTTGCCATATCGGGTCCATATATCCCAAATTACATAGCATACTGCGTGAGCCTGTTCTTTTACGGCGTATTTGGATCTGGAGGGGCTTATGTTACTGGATTTGTTTTATGTAAAATGCATTTATTACGCTTTATGTGATTTTAGCTATTCTATTTTAGTATTGTGCGATAGTATTAATGAAGATGATTAATTTTTAATGTAGCGATGGAACTAATTGACAAGAAGCGAAGGACTTATTGTGGGACAGCATTCAGTGCTTCATTTGCAATTGGAGTGTGCTTTGTGGCTGTATGGAGCTACCTGATTCGAGATGTGACGCTGCTACAAACGGTGTTTGCTTTGCACAGTCTTCTGCTGATAGGACACTGGTGGTGAGTGCGTCGTAAAAATAGTTTAGTGTTGGTGCTAAATTAGTTTCCATTATAGTCGGGAACAAAAGGCTGGAAAGAACACTTAAAAAGCAACAGAGAGCAAGTGATGATTTAGCCATAGATTTGCTAATGTGTTTTAGCACCTTGTTATTAGGTTCTAATATTGGAGATGATTTTGAGGATGTGTTCAAATGGCGCTGGGGGAGATATTACATTGTAAATTCTTAATAATAGGCTAATTGATGAATCAATACGATGGTTGTGGGGCCAAGGACGAATTCATGAAGCAGTTTCGATAGCTCGTAAAGCAGTTAAAACAAACGGCAGAACTTTCCATAACAATTACGAAGGGAGATATTCGATAACTTCAATGAAACTTCGTGGCGAAGAGTCTTATGGCATTTCTGATTTGTTCAAAACCCCTACATTACGTTTCAGAGCAATAAATACTGCTTTTAATTGGTTTGCCATTGCCCTTTGTTTCTACGGACTTGCCTTCAATACTGGAGGTCTACCTGGAGATCCCTACTTGGTATTCTTCCTTGCTGGCCTGGCTGATCTTCCTGGACATCTATTAGTCATATTAATCGTTGACAAAACAGGCAGACGCTCCCTTAATGCTTCTTTATTGTTCATCGGTGGACTGGCCTGTGTAATTACCACATTTATTCCTAGAGGTAAGCTATTCTCCCTGTTTATTGCCAGTGAATCATGTCAATTGTCACAACTGATAGCTCTGCACTTAAAAAAAATTCCGTGACAAATTAATTCAATTTATTTCCCCTGCCTTCTCACAGCCATAAAAATAAAAGAGCTGTGATTTCATTTTCCGCAATTTACTCTTATAGGTATCACTGTTACGACAATAGCTATGATAGCAAAAATTGCGATGGCTGGCTGCTTTGCTGTCATTTATAACTATACTGCTGAGCTTTTCCCTACTGTTGTAAGGAATTCTGCCGTTGGATTGTGTTCTATGTCTGCACGGATGGGTAATGCCTTACTTTTTATATGCCACTATAATTTCTTTATAGTATCGAATGCATTTTTTTTACAAACAGCAACTTTGTTACTTTATAGGGGGCATGCTGACTCCTCAAATCACTTTACTGGTATGTCTCCAATTTTCCATACAATGAAAAATTTACGACATGATAGTTTTTCACAATTCCAAATCGAATTGATCTCAATGATTCCTTTATTTAGGATTCACTTGACAAATCAATACCAACCTTGGTTTTCGGCAGTGTCGCTATGTTTGCTGCATTTTTGGGGCTCTTCCTACCTGAGACTTTGAACAAGGAAATGCCACAGACGCTCGAAGACGGTGAAAACTTCGGCAAGGGTGATACGGCCTTTTCCATGTGCTGCGGTAAAAGTTCCTCTCAACGATATGATGAAGACCCTGAAGTTACTAGAAGATTAAAATAAAATACTAAAATCGTAAGGAAACAGAAATCCATAGAGATCATACAAAAAAAACCATACAAATATTCGCATTATTCAATTGGGTAACTTATTGAATTGAAAAGAAGATGGCTGTATCAAGTATTCTTCCCTGTATATAAAATGCCAAAACTTCTTAAGAAAAATAAATATAATCTAAATCCCAAAGTTCAATAAACCTCAAAAAATAAATGAAAAGACCGAAAAACGGTTCCGTCTCGTTTGGCTGTGAATTATTCACTATTTTTGGAAAATAAGACTGTTCCAGCGATTAGGGAAGGGTTTTCCCAGGTGCCTTCCTGTAAAAAGTTCGATAATAATGTCTCACGTATTTTTCAGTCTTTAATTGGACACTTTGCATATCAGGTCTTAATTAGCCGTAAATAATTTCCTCACTAATTCTGTAATTCTCACTGTTCATAAAAACCGTAGTTGTAGGCAGAGTCCTTAATAATGACGCTGCCTTTATTCTATGCACGGGTGGTCAGTCAACCATGCATCAGTTCTGACCAGTAATCACTGTTTTACACAGTCATAATTACCTGTGATTTATTTTTGAGAATCACGAGATTTGGTTGTTAAAAATTTGTGTGCAGTGTAAACACACTTTCAGCTCTCACAGCTACGAATTCCTTTTGATTACCGATTTGGCATTGCAGAATCCGAATCATAGTACCTTATTAACTCCTAAATACATTTACGGCTACATTTTCTTGCATGTGAAATACTGTGAAGCAGTCTGTAATTATCTGTGCTCTTTTCTGCATTCACTCTACAATTTATCTGGATGGTCTATTTTGATTTTTGAATGAGTATTTAGGATAACGGAGAGAGGGGAAGCTGAAAATTCAAATTATACTTTGTAAGGGTTACTCTTTGGATTTGAGCGATTAAACATTAAAAAGCCTTTAAAATTAAGTGGTCCGATAACAAAATAGCAGTGTATATACCTACTTGCTTCGAGTGCTACTTAACAAATGCATTTGACTGATGCTCACAGCCATTTTATATGGCTCTCGTTTCCTCCAAACTGATATAATTAAGCAAATCCTTCGTTCCTCGTTTCCGGATTTCCTGACTTGGATTCGAAATTCGAATGCATTTCTCTGCCTCTGTACTAGACGTATAAGTATTCTCAACTAAACTTCCTCGTAAATATGCACAGTAGCGATAAATGCTTTAAAGCTTTGAACTGCCTTATATCAACTCATACTAACAGCAGAATAATTTGATGTTGGCATTAGATGATTAGTAGAACAACAATTTATTAAGAATTTGACTACTCTTACAGAAATTATTACTCTGATAGAAACTAAAATACCGTTGTTTCACTTAATTAGATTAGGTAAAGTTCACTAAAACTCAGTGCTAAGGGTAAACCTACTCTGTCGCAATTAGAAAATAGTTTCACCTTGAGAGATATGTGCACTTGTATAGAATAAATAGACATGACAGAAACGCAGAACATTGTGTGTTTGGCATTTACTATTGTCACCAGTAGAGCCACACTACCGCTGAAGGCGACCCAGAACAATCGTATGTTACATTAATGTGAATACAAGACAACAATAAAGAAAAGTCGGCAGATTTCTTTTCTAATAAAGTATTTTGATAGAAGTAACTGTCACTTTGAGATGTGTTGCTATTTGACATGAGAGATTGCATTAAAATTCAGCCATAAATATTCTAGTAGGTAATCTTATAGGACGACCTAATGACCAATAATGACTCTAATGACTAAAGTAATGGCTAATTGCTAGATTACAATCTTTTAGGAGTCAAATAATAAATATCTTGAATGCATTTGCAGGACTATATACAATTCCTATGATATGCCTGTTCCGTGTTGCAATTACTAACAACTAGAGAGGCACAGCTAGATACAGTTTTATGTCTGTATAATTAACTGGGCTATACTTGTGGAATGTTGACTGAAATATAGCAACGCAGTACGCAATATTAGAGCATACATTATGTAGCTATCTTAGCTTGCGTTGTTGTACGCATTATTCCTTGCGTAGCACCAGAAATGGCAATAACAATAATAATACTAAAACTAAATTGCCGGATAACACAAACAAGATTAGAAATTTACCTGTGTGAACTCTCTCTCTCTACATTAAAATGTGCACAAAGGTGTGCCGAGAACTTACGCAACGCATTATTATTCTCTTCTCCCTTCATAACATTTTCATTCATCTGATTAAGGAATGCGAATGCGAATGCAGATGCCCAATAATCAGAACCACACAAATACTTAGCTGTGAAGAATACATGTACCACGTACAGTAATCTGTCTACGTCGTCGGTGGTAATACGTTTACATAACCCTATTATCTCCATTGTACATCTAATGTATGTAATATCGCAGAAACAGGCACATTTTCATTTCAACTTCTGTTTTACACTCCTGGAATAATTAATGTTTAGTTGTAAATTGTTGTAACTCGTGGCCAGGTTTACACACTTATCGATCTCTTCTCTATATTACCCAACTACAAAACCCTCCTCCATATGATTTAATGCCAAAGAACAATGGAAACCATGCTGTATACGATCTGATACACTGTTACACACAAAATTCTATTTACTACAATTATGCGTCCATACATGCTGAACACGTAAGAGGAGCGTGAAAATATTAGTTATTGTGTTGAACTACCAAAAAACAAATGTTGATATACATATACTTACAGGAATCGTATTTATAGGAATGTTTTCTCAAGGTGGATCTATTGCACAAGCAAGGATCAGTTAGGATACAATATAATGGGGAACACTGACAGTTCTGTTTTTTAAATGTAGCAAACATTGAGTAGTGGAAAAATTTCCTATTATTATACAGTTGATGGATGGTAGCCGAAAGCACATTACACAATTCGTATTAAAGTGAGCATGTTCTTATCCTGTTTCAGGTTTGCATAGTTATTTGCATAAGTATAAAATATATTAATGTTTACCATTTCACGCGTTTTAATAAATTCCATTCATGATCATGAATATTAACTGTTTAGTTAACTTTAGTGTATATCATGATATTTATTGCCTTTCCAATGGGTGTTATGAATGATATGCCGAAAATGTCGTAAAATGGACATCAAGGCGCTTTGAGAGGGGATCCGTTTCCACTTGGATGTTTGGGAAAAAAATCATCACTTGTACACAACACCTACCTTTCTACCATTCCTACCTTTCTGTAATTCTCTTTCTTACATGGAATAATTAGCATTGAAATATTTCAAGTAGGATAGACCAGGATGAAATAATGGGGGAATAAGTTTGAGGTCACTAGCCTTGCGGCCCTGTAACGAAGGATGTGGAAATTTTAAAAGTCCTACTTAATTTTTTGTAGGTACTTAATATTTCTTAGCTTACAATCTGAACAGGTGTACTTTAATCCCATCATGTCCATGCACTGTCCCCGAACTATAGGTACCTACAACATATATGAATTGAGCAATGTGTATTTTGCAATTCTGGAACTGTCCTACAGCTAACTATCAAAACACAGACAGAAACATAGTATGGATTTGAAACATCAATATGTGTAACTTTCCGGTGAGTAATTAAATAAATAATAAACCCTTGTAAACGGAGTAGGAAAGAAGCGGCGGTTTATGATACCCCCGGTGGGGGAAGGGACGATTGAGTTGCTGATATTGACTGCCGTAGTCTATTGAATACAAATCTGCCATATTCTCAATT
>JAAAYG020048894.1:0-11616 GCA_009936455.2 Tomocerus minor
CCATTCTGTTTAATAGACTTATAGAAAATTATGGTAATTAAGTCGTAGAATCATTAATTAATTGACTTATTTGACTTTAATCGCATATCATAGTATTCAGTCAGTGTTTGTAGCATTGTGTCAACTCCTATATATTGCTACACGTTAGCGTTAGGCTTAGGCTCCTCTTGCATTCCTTATTCGTGAAATCGTGGGCATCTTCATTTCATTATTTTTCTAATTAAATTAATAACTAATGATTTAGTTGTTAGACTAATTTACTATAGTCTAATGTAATACATTTAATTTTGCAATTTAAATCAAGTTTTGGCTTTTGAAGTATTTTTATCACGCTTTTTAGGACATTATTGAAGGCAATGCAAAACTTTTGTCCCAGGTGTGTGGCATTTAACGTATAAGTTGTTTTAAGTGTAACTGAGAAGCATGTATTTGTAGAATTTCATATCGTGGTTCTAAAATTGAAGCAATTTTTTTTCATTATGCCCTATAGTCCTATTAAATATATAATTTTACTTCACCTTTTTCGCGGCAGTTCGTATTTTGTTGTAACCTCGAAGATATCCCAGCATTGAGAAAAGGCTCGCAAAATTAAAATTATTGTTCGCAAATATCAAAACATCAAAGTTTCATAATTGGAAACGAATTGGATATCTGATAATGTGTGTTACAGATAAAATTAATTATCTTATTTTATAATTACATATGACAGTATTATGATAAAAATTATTTGGCGCAATCTGCTAATTTTTAAATCAGAAGCGATGCATGTCCGTTATCAATGCGAGTTAGTGAGAGTCAAATTATAATCGTATCATGAAAGCCTTGTATCGTTGATATGTATTTAATATATTCTTGTTAAGCTGATATTGGTATATATTATGCTATAGTTTTGTATAAATATGCAAGTAAAAGCACAGAAAGCACTACAAAATTAGAATTGCGTGGTGTATAGTTATCTATTTAGTTACTTCTTTGATGATTAGATTAAGGACAAAGAAAGGTTCGTAGTTTGCGCATAGCTAACTGATAGCGTGGGGATGTATTCCAATATGGTGGACTAGCATTGTCCTGAATAGCAGCAAAAATAAACATCAAAGGAATGCATGCGTGATAAAAAATATTACTTACATTAATTAGTTGACATAAGATGACAGTGACACATTTAAAGTTGGACTTTCGTTTTTCTTTTTGTCATTGTACCGCAACCGCAGCTCAGATAAATAGATAACTCATCTTCAATAGTCCTTAATTGGAGTCCGATAGTTGTGAATTGTTCTTTTATCACTCTGCTGAACATTACAGATTTTTAAACATGATTATGCTATTTTGGTAACTTCGTTAAATGGCACACCCTTATTGTAAACAAATAAATTGGGAGCTGCAAAGCGCCATTCCAAGACTTTCGTTGTTGGGTTCTAAAATTTAAATGTCATAATGAGGTATATAGGTAGGAAAATAAAAAAAAATTGTTTTTCATTATAAAATACTTTACGAATTTTGCAGTGCTCAGCCATTTTCGAGAATATTTGTCATGCAGTTTTTATCCTAATTTCACATTTAATAAAATCATATAGATTTGTATTGTAAGTGTCAACGGGCTTGTTGAATATGGCCCATATATTATTCAAGCCTTATTTCAAATTCCTTATGCTATTATCATGCATATGAGTTCGATTTTAGTTCGTCCCGTGTCCCGTGCATAGATACATATTGACATTTGCACTTAGTGCCGTATTAAAAACTCAGTTTCGGGGATGGGAGGGGGGTAAACCATGTAAACACATTTTATTAGGGTACTTCCTAACGTTCCATTTTGCAAGAGAAGAAAATTTTGTAAAAAATGTTGCCATTTTTCCAATTTTTTTCCTATTTCTCGACATTTGTATCTCGATAATCCCGTGAATACGTTCTTGCTTGCTCTAGGTACTTATTCTTATGCATCATCAATGTACTTCTTATTAATTCTTGTAATTTTCTTTAAAAGTTTTTGTAAAATCTGAGAAATGCATTGTGTAATTCCTTGATAGGGTATTATAGTAATAACTACATTATGTGAATTTACGTTAGATCCTCTAAAAGTGAATCCTTGTATACAATTTGGAAAGAGTTTACAATCATCAAAATCCACACATTTCCCTTTCAAAAGTAATGAAAATGAATGTAGGAACAAAGGACTTCACCTTTTAGCACACGGAGCCACAATGTCTGAATATGAATTAAAACTAATATGTACATAATATAATCAAGTTACTTTAGCCATGCTCCTTCGGTCTGTGTATATTCTTGTGTAGAAGAGTATAAAGGAGAGATGGTTATTTAAGAGATAGGAACAAAGTTGATGAATTGAAAGGGATATTAAATCTGAACTCAAGGCTTCCCTAGTCACGAGTTTATGTTAAATATGTGCTACCATACTAAAATATATTCATAGAGTGTATAATATTTGTGTGTGGGTAGAAATACTTATTATTATTATAACGGCTGCGTCTTCGTTCCGACTTCAATGCTAGCGCATAAAAGAGCACACCTTTAATACATTTAATTATATAATTTAACATAGGCATTATAATTATGTTCCTTTATTACTCCTTGCAAAGCATTAATATTTTCAAACTCCTACAACAGCAAACATTACTACCGTCATTTATAATCTAAGAACATAGCAAGGCAACTATTTCATTTAATGCTAAATGATCATGGCGGATTTTGCAGTTGTAATTAATTATTCAAAGGTACTTATTGTAAAATATTTCGTTGGTTAGTTGTTTTGGATATCAATTGAGTCCATTTGGCAAGCAGCGGCACTTGGATAGGGGTAACTACGAAATATTATATGATATGCAAGCAAAAGGGATAAAAGTTCACATTTGAGGTTAATTGCGACAAGGATTTTGCTTTAGGATAATTATTATTCAAATGGCTATTCTTCTACTTTGCATAATTATCTACCATAATTGGAAATGATCTCCCAAGATGTTTTCTTAGAGGACTTCAGCTAATAGCGATACACTCGCCAATTATTGAACTCCTTTTTCCCCATTACTATATTCGGTAGCAATTTCAAATGGTATACAATGCCAAATTAAGTGCGTGAATACCTCTAAAATCTCTTCTCGTATCAATTAATAAATTTTGCAATGAAATTAAATTGACAGACTCATTATGCATTCCGTCCATACAATTATTACCATATAAGACACTATGCCATAAATTCATTGTGCAAAAGTGTAAATACAATTCGATAAAAAAAGGGAATAAATTTTTTAATTGAAACCGTGATCCTTCAATTGTTAAATCACTTATGATAAACATTATCTAGTTTTGTCTGCAGATTGGAAGAAAACAATTTACTTGATTATTTATTGCATTGCTTTTACAGAATAAGTGACGTCTGTAGATTTATTACCATGATGTTCGATTCAGAAGAAGATGTACTTTATACGGCCAATAATTTATGGCTAATTGAACGACAATAATATTTACATAATATATAAGATGAACATTGTTTGTAATACCTTGACAATAGACTAATTACCTAAATTTGCATTCTGCGATTCTAATTTCCCGAAAATATAACCTAGCAGTCTAATCATCATACTTTAGGGCAAGAACATTAAGAAAACGCTTTGTGATTGATATCTCAAAATATTTAGGCTAGTAACTACAGAGGATATAAGATACTCCTTTCATATAATGATAGCCTGCAATATACTGTTGAGTCAAGAGTCTTGACTCCTTCCAAACACTAACTGTTAGCATAAATCTAATTAATTTCTAAATTTTATATTATATTTTATTTTATGTTATATATAATAATTTTAAATTGTAATGCTTAAGGTAACACTAACATAAATCATCTCTAGAATATTTTCCTAGTACATTTAAGTGTCTTAAATTCGCCAAAATTGCTCCAAATCAACAAATAGTCGAAATTACAGCTTTACATAATGTCTTAAAGGAATTCTTCAATTTTGGGCAGAAGAAGTACCTATAATAGTTGATTTAAGTAATTATATTGAAACTAGAATATTTATTTACGGAAAAGGAGCTCTCCCAAATGCATAAATCATCAAAAAATGATTTTTTTCCTTTACATTCGAACTCTTACCATAACGAGTTCTAGGACACTAGGACATAATTATTTATCTTCTACGATAATGGTGTATATAATGTATATATAATAGCTATAGAGTTGAAATATGTGTAAACTGTTATAAATGATGTAGGATAATAATCTGTGTTTGGCTAAACATAGATAGGGAATTTTAGTGAGTGATAGTAAGGAGCTGTGTTTTATGATTGATTTTGTGACCTAAAATCCGTATTTGTTGATATTGCAGAATGCCGAACATAAACATAGAGTTGGCACGCGTCCACGCCCAAGAGATAGGGAATGGAGGAACTGGCCTTACGGGGGCACCGCAAGGACCTCCAACAGGCCTCACTCCCATTTCCTTGAATACTCCAGACATACTCAACTCCATCATTTCCATTAACCCGTTTTTTGACTCGACGACTCCGACGGGAACAATCACACCAGCCAGCCAGCCCTCGGATGTTTTTAATCCTGGAGGGATCGGAGGCGTCGTCCCGCCCGGCTCCTCTCCAGATGAGCCCGAGAAAAAAGTGTTTGCCATGCTGGAAACTCCGGAAGCCACTCCGCAGACTTCCGTGCAGTCGATGAGATCCCAACTGATCAAAGAAGGACTCAAGCTCACGATACAGTCGAAACGGAAGAGCAGCGGAAAAGGGGAAATAAATCTGAAGTCTGAACTGGAGGTGAAGCACAGGAGGAAGGATGAGGTAGAGTCTTATTCAATTGACTCAGAGTCTCTATCATCATCGAAGGTTCTTTATTTCACAGCAATTTTCGTAGCCTGTTGGTGTGAACTCATAACTTGACTTAATTCTAGACTAGAATCTTTCAACTCATAATCCTGAGTTATCATTTTTCATAGAAATAGAGCTAAACCTTTTTTTTTAATACGAAACACTCGTCGGAGGTCTCATCAGGTTTTGCTAAGATGATCTTCCGCTTTACATTCATGAACACATTAACAATAGTTAGTCATTAATTATGCATAATTATTCCACTTGTAAAGGAATTTATATCTTTGCCAATAATGCATTACTAGATGTTTTCCTTCCATTTTTTTTTGCAAAAAATTATGTAATTATTTCTCAAGAAATATTCAATTTCTTTTGTTTTACCTCATTATAGTTATCTATGTAGTGTAGTAGGTGCAGTTTTCAACTAGTTATGCCCCACATAGATAATTACTATGCTTGTTAACGCAGAAAAATTGGTTTTTGTGGTTTTCCTCCTGAAAATCAATGCGTTACAAGCTGGCAAGTACGTACATGGTCTTATTGATGACAGATTAAGATGACGCGCTTTAGTGTTGCGTTTATAGCATCCTAATTCTGATTTTACAATAAATGTACCACAATCCAGGTTATTTCTAGCCAGATTTGATTATATTTTACTTATTGTTTCCTTATGAATAGCGTAAACGATAATGGATTAGGGAAGACAAAGGATTTTTTGTGTTTTCAAGATAATTGGAAATGATCGATAGTTTTTTAGTGCCATGTAAATCCGTAGGAGGAATTTAAAATTTGTTAAATTGGTGTAGAAAAGTACTTTAGTGTCTTGCTGAATTGATTTATGTCTTTAAAATGATTAATAGGGATTGAAAATAGCTTCTTTAACATTTGACATTTTGAAAATCATATTTGAAACACAAAACCAGAATGATTGACTGATGATTTTCTTTGCTTTTTTCCTTAGCTTACACCAGAAGATGAAGAGAGACGGCGAAGAAGAAGAGAAAGAAACAAAATAGCAGCTACCAAATGTAGAAATAAGAAAAAAGAAAAAACTTGCCTACTCGTACAGGTAAATTTAATAGAAAAGTTACTTTGATTTTTTATGTTATCCGAATTATAAGGGAGAAATGTACTATCTGAATTACAAATATAAATGATTTATTAGTATCTGTAGTGAAAATGTTCAGTGGGGTAATCAAAAGTATTGTTTGAAATAGGAGTCCGAGTCTTTAGAAGGGAACAACGTGTCTCTGAAAAGCGAGATATCAAAACTGGAATCAGAGAGACAACGACTGCTGGAAGTTTTAGCGGCCCATGCGCCGACATGCAAGCAAAACATGAATAACGTCTACAATGACTACAATCATAATCATAATCTTAGCCATAGTCACCACCATAATCATAATCACACCAATTATTATGACCAAGCTATTCAGCTTTAAGACTGCATATTTTCTGTGATATTCAACCATTATTAATTAAGGAAATTATTGGTATTGTATACCTACTTTATTATGTTACTAGTTATTAGTTGACTATAACTATATAGCAGTTTACCTACCTACTTACAAACAACAATGATCATTGTACAGATAAAATAATATTATGTAATATTAGAAATACGTACAATGTCGACTAATAAATAAGAGCGTGACTACTTAAGAAACTCTCGTGATTTGTACATGGTGAGCTACAAATCTTTACAACTCTTATAAAAGTACCTACTATACACATACACATATATCTTTCAATTTAAAAAAGGACAGACCTTACAGTATAAAATACAGATCCAGATTGTTACATATTGTGTAGTTATTATTAAATTGTAAAGGATGATGGATATATTATATGAAATTATTTTTCTCATTCTCAGACAGAGTTCTAGAGGAAATAATAATGTCAATCTTCTCTCCAACGTATTTACACACATTTTAGACATTTACACAGATTTAGTTTGAACTCATCTCTAAGGGCATGTCTACATGTCCTCTATTTACTTAATTGACATTTAAATACCTACCATTGCATTGATACATACCAATATATACTATATATATTATCTAGATTATCTACTACTATGATACTTTCAATCTTTAACCTTCATACCAATGTTATATAAACATAAATAAAATGTAATTACACACATTTTATTACCTATTTATATAATATACATAGGTTAGTTGGTAAATTTCTATTTACATACACTATCTATCTACATCCTATTTAAGATATTATCTTTGAGTTTGTTTACTCAGAAGTGTGTCTGTTTACTAAGTCGAAACTGTTTGGATTTTAGATGGATGTATATCTGTGTTATTATTACGCGTTATACTATCAGTTTCATCAGCATGAGAATTTCTAGTTTAGCTATTTACTACTCCTATTATAGTAAAAGCTATACCAAATGAAGATGAGATATTTGTTTGTTTTCTTTGTTAATGTTATGAATCACTTGATTATATGTGCCAACCTCATTCTCCAATGCATTTCAATCTTTAATCACTTGTTTTCAATTGTTTCGACATGTTAACTATAAGTAAGGAATTGTACTTCATCTAAGTACGCACTGTATGAGATACAGAAATAAAAAAATCCTTTTACATAAGTTTGTTATTGACATACAATGATTTATGACCTATGCCACCATGCCATTTTCGTGTCGTAAACCTTTGGCTTTACGATACCTAATACCTACGTCAATTTTATATGTCAAATTCCTTTGCAGGTTTAACGAGTAGGGGCAGGGCAAACTTAATTATGCTAATCTTCTTTTGCTACTTTTAGTCCTGCGTTTTCCTTCGGGAATCTCTATTGATTTTAGTATATGTAAAACATTTTTTAACTTCGATTACTTTATTTACCAGTTGCAATTGTACCTACTACTTGTAATAATTACTCATAAAGGACAGCGATGTATCTGTATTAGAACGTGATAACATAGAAAATTGGTACATTTCAAATTAAATCTTCTCGGTATTCTCTTTCACAATTTCTGTAAATATTATTTTTGCGATTAAGACAAGAATTATGTCAGTTATATGTGTCTATGTTTGTTTTTATACCCTTTGACACAATCAATCATTAAGGGAAATGATAGCACTGTTAGAATGATTTATGACGTACTTATGTCATTTGTGTGATAATTACTGAATATTTAGTAGCTTATATCCTCCTTTTAATTACTTAGCACACGAGTGCATACATGATTGCTTAATTTTTAGCAACCCGTGGGAGATGCATGACTTTTAATGATTGAACAACACAATTAATCCATGGGCATATTAATGGAAACAAGGACATAATCTACAATGGAATTCTATTTCGAAAAACATTGCAATAATTTTATAAAACCAAGACGTAAGAAAGACGTAGGTATACAAAGAAAGAAAATATTATGTCAATTTTAAACCCTTTTTTACTGATTTTCTCTGTTGCTTTTTTCGTCCTATTAAAATGTAATCTCAGTTCAGCGGTAAAAATTACAGCCACATTTTTAAGCAAAGAAGAAAGTCAACATGTAGCAGATAACATGCCTAACCCAGAAGATGATTGGGAACCATGTGGAAAAGATGTTAAAGAATGTTACGGTTAGTATCAATTACGAAAACTAAATAAATCCTTTTTACTGAGTGCAAAATGTAACTTTTATCTTTGTCAGGTAATCTTGATGTTGCCTAATGACCTATGGCGTATTAACTGATTTTAATTTCAGAAAATATATATGAGAAGCAATTATTTTCAAAGAATTGACGCACCACTATTTTCTTTGATT
Organism: Tomocerus minor; assembly: GCA_009936455.2. Classification (NCBI taxonomy): domain Eukaryota; kingdom Metazoa; phylum Arthropoda; class Collembola; order Entomobryomorpha; family Tomoceridae; genus Tomocerus; species Tomocerus minor. The sequence continues at coordinate 8,603 of JAAAYG020048894.1, forward strand.
TTAGTAACAATGATGAGACTCTATGATCCTAAAGACATTCAAGATCAAGATAAGTTATTCTTTACCTGTGTTGACGCATACAATTGCGAAAGTTTCAGAGAACGAGTTTGCATGGAGAATTCATTGTACAAGACACCTCATGTAACTGAAAAGTGCAAGGTATGGAAACTTGACGGAATTTACAAAACTCGCTTCAAAATCAATTTGTACAAGGAGACTACCCCACCGAGATTCTCCGAGTCATAATGACAATGCGAATTTAAGAACATTTACGGTATAATGATATTACATTTTGTTCATAAAGGATTATACAGTAATTTCAAATATTTTAGTAATAATCTGAATTAGGATGCAACAAGAATTATGAGCTTGTGTATGTGAACTATAAACAATTTTGAAACTACGAATATTTCTATCTATTTTGTGGTATTTTCTAATGAAGAGTCCGAGTAAACTTAAAATTGTCTTTTCATTCAGAATAAAGTTTGAAATTCCTGTAATTAGTACATTTATGGTAAACTCTCAAATTGAATTTATTAAACCATAATGCTTAACACTTATTGACAGAAGACAGTATGAGATAACCTGCACTATCATCAATTCTCAAAAATAATTATTTTAAATATTTGTGTCTTTCAGCGTTAAAGAAGGTTGCTATTATGAATACATTTCAAGGTACAAACATGTACAAACATTAAAAAAGTGTTACGTACTTCCATAAATTATGACTTTATATTTAGGACCCTATTAAATTACTTAATCAACAATTGCGACTTGCGTTTTAACTCATTGTACACGTTATCATTGATTTTCTGAACTATTTCATTATGTAAGAACGTATCAATTATTAAATTCTTTCAGTTTCATTTAAGTATTTTTAAGGAATAGATCTGGATCCACACTTTCACTTTCTATACAATTAATTGTATAGTATATAATAGAGAATTTGAGAAAATGAAATCGAAATCGAAAAAGTATGAAAAAGAAATGGCTGTATGACCCTGTTATTGCATCAGAATTATGGAACAATAGAAAAGAAAAGTGAAATCGAATAATAAAGTTCTATTCTTGTGTCTCTAAAAAGAATTTCTTTTCTAAATCAAAGGTAAAATAGATTGGCAGTTGTGAAAAGTGAGTTTTAGTTTTAATTGGACAACTGTAGAAGCATATCACTTATTCATTAATTGCTACTTGTGTTAATCACAGCGAAATGAATCCAAAAATCTTGTCTGTCTTGGTTTGCTCGTTAAGTTTAGTGATTGGAGTATTCGGGGATGAATTCGACGTTGCCCATTCAAACCATATCCTGGGTGAAGATGCTCTGGAAGTGAATCATAAAAACGGAATAAAATCTGCCACCCTGGTTCCTATTCACAAGAATAAGACTCATGGGGACGATGAGTATGAGATGCCGACAGAATTTTCGGGGCAGAATGGGGTGACCCAATCACCGGAAATGGAAGAACAGGGTGAGGCGAGGGAACCCGTGACGGAGAAAGCTACCTGGCATATCAATCAATACATGCCTGGATGTGACCACGAAGTTCGGGACTGTTTGGGTATTACTAAAAATCCGTAATAAATATTATTGGTAGTCATAATTGGATGTTTAGTAGGGACATAAAAATATTTGAACTGGTTTAGACGCTGCTGTTCAGTTGAGCAACCCGGAAGGACTGACGAAAGACACTTATTTGTTGGACTGCATTGAAGCTCATGACTGTATGCCATTAAAGAGATGGGCATGCGATTCCAATATAAATTTCATCAACAGACACAGTCTTGTGACAGAAAGATGTTTAAAATGGGGACTGTACCAATACCAAGAGAAAACGGGAAACGAGCAGGAAGCGGAGCGAGAACTGTAAATTTATTATGGCCCACCATAAACCATTTAAATGAGAACATGTGCCCATTGTATTTTGCCTAAGTAATTTCATTTTCATCGAATATCATTTATGAAATGTGCGACCTGCCTGGGTGTTCAGCAAAATTTTATTTCTAAATACATAAATAGACACACTGAGAACAAATACCTACATCCATACACTTTTTAATGTCTTTCAATGGCACTATTATAATTTCCAGCAAAATCTGAAGTAATCTTTTTATGGCTAGTCTTCATAGCATTTACATTCCACGGAAATGCAATAATAGCTAGTGTCTGTTTAGAGTCCATGCGAATTTCAACCAACGAATTCTACTCTCTCCATTCAATTGCGGGTCACATAAAAGCTCACAGAAACGCCTCATGGCATAATCCACATGTCTCTCTCTCTCTCTGTTCATATAATAATGTTTACTTATAGTATATATATGATGTTATTACTTTATATATTTTGGGATAGCATAATAATATATATGATGACTGTGTGCTCTCTGTCGTATTTTGGTTTATGCCAGCGTAACTCACTTATTTTATTTCGTCCTTTCTCCTGTTTAGTCGTAGATAAGAAAAAGTCGTAAGAGTATAATGATCATAATGGTAAACGTCTGTACGATAAAAGATTCCGGATCGTAGGATGATAGGATAATAGCGATAATAAAAACACTCCACTCTCAGCACAGCAAGCTACATTTCACTCTCGCCGTCATCTAACTGCACCGACTGAATTCTGATTGTGAATTGTGACCACAGAATCCCAACTTCACTACGACAATATTTAATAGACACTATAATAATATATACTATATATAAAGGTATAAATAAAGTTGAAGGAATACATATATAATATATATATATAGTTGAATATAATATATAGTAGTAGTTCTTAAGTGAGTAGCTTGAGAGATGAGCGTACGTATAACAACTAGAGGTACTCGTGTTTTCGGTTTGACTGGAAATGAAAAGATCCCCACGAGGAATAATTCGGAAAACCGCAATAAAGGCAATCATCATCCTGGTAATCCTAATTCCTCTCCTTATGCCTAATGGCTGTGGAGGGTAATAGACTAAAACGAAAGCCACAATGGGAATAGGAAGGAAGGATGCTCTGACAGATGAATATTTCCAA
>JAAAYG020048905.1:0-11615 GCA_009936455.2 Tomocerus minor
GGTTTTCCTTTTCTTAGCTTCATAAAAAACGTGACATTTCTCTTATCCGCAAAAATTACAACAGGAGTAGAAATTTTTACCAGAAAATTTAATATCCAATTCTCGTAGTCTTTTAACGTGTGCTTAGATTTAGTTAAAGGGAAGTAACAAGTCACGAGCGTTATCGGATAATTTCTGTTAGGATTTAAATTGTAGACCTTCGGTGTTGTAACATCCTTTTGCGTTTCAATGTCGTCGGTAATTGTAACTATAAAATCATGTCAAAAATTATTGATGTACTTGTGGCATTAAATTTTTAAAAGTTACAAACTTATAAGTGTAGGTATATATTCTTAATGCAATATTTATAAGAAATTATAATGCATATACAATACAAATTACGTTCCTATATAAATGTTTGTAAGATAAGTGTATCACCATTTAATTTTACGTTGTTTGACACATCGTCATTGGATATTGTCTTCAACATGCTATTCATAACAGTCTCCCGCATTCCAACCACATATGCTGGCTCGCAATAAATTAACGTTAATCCTGCCAACCCAATTCAAAATAAAACAATAAAAAAGGAATGTCTTTTAGGAAATTTTCGGCAGCACATTTTCTGAATTATTCAAGAAATTTTATAAAATTGAAATGTATTTTAATGTGGAGTGTGAATTTGGAGCAGCGCAAATAATCCTACGTTTCTTCGTTTTTGTATGTCGGGCTTATTTTAAGCAATTGTATTATCTTTGTTTGCTGCACTATGACATGGACCTAAAGCTCGTGGTGAAAAGTTGCATTTAAATTATACGTCTGCGCTGTAGGCATTATCCTTTTAATATTATATGTGTCTATGTGTGTATATTATTTGCTACCAAAATCTACGGAAGCTTTTGTAATACTTTTGTTTATTTTTGTTCAATAGATAATGATAGTTATCAATAATAGATACAATAAGATAATTGTGTTTTATGTTTTAACTAGTGTGACAAAGATATTTTTCACGTTGGCAAAATAATTTTTATTTAATTATAGCCGTAGATATAGAAAACACTATGACACGCAAGATGATTAAGTATTTAATTCTGATATTCCAATATCAATGTTCTATTTGAATGTTAAATTACAAATTCGATTAGTAGTGGTACCTACTGAATTATTAAGTGACCGGACGTGACAGCCAGTATCTAGTTATATATGGCCAATAGGATTTAAAATTCCTGTCTAGTAGTGTCTGTGATGTTCACTGTCTGGTTTTTGTACACTTTATCTATACCCTACGCTATTAATAATTATGTCTACTAGGACACAAGAATAAATTGCAGAAATTGTATCTGTACAAATATTGGGGTGCCAGCCTTACTTTTCTCGGCTATCCTAGCCTAACTATAGTAACAAGAAAAAAATCTCCTCTGATATCATCATCTAATAGTTTTTATACCTGGTACTCCAAAAAAACTAGGTACATAATTACCAATGGGATACCTACAAGTTGTTTGATAATGGTCTTCCATCTGCAGATTAAAACACTGTTATTATGTTATTAAGTTACAAAAAGCAAATAATACTCAATAGTTAATTGCAAAGATAATGTTAGCATGGTTAATATTAATGGCTTGTGTATTTTAGTTCTCTACGCACAAAACATTGAATACACACTGTAATTCCAGATTTCTGTTGCATTTTCCGCTAATTAAATGACAATAATAACCTGATGAGTGCACTGAACTTAAGGCAAGAACTATCATCAAACAAAATCGAGTATTGAGTTGTCCCTGCAGTTTATTGCCTTAAATTCCGCACCATTTTTAATTGCGGCATGACGTAAAAGCCGTAAATATAAGTATGTCTGTAAATTATACAGATATATATAATATATTTAAGGAATTTATGGCTTTTTCCGCACTAGGGCATTTATGGTTTCAACGCCCTACGGCAACAAAAATATTTTACGGCATGCACACTTTATACTATGACTAAACGTATAGAACTCCTGAACAATAGATACGTGATCTGTCTAATTCAGGGAGCACTAGTTTTAAGCTACGATATAGTCACAGTTGTGGTCATTCTTTATCGTATTTGTATGATTTGGGTGGTGTACCAAGAATTAAGGTCTGTAAATCGGCTAAATTTAATTGCCCAGAAATCTAGTAGGAATCTAGTAGGAAATTACTGAATTTTATTTTTTACTATAATCTGATTACTTACAGTTAATTAGTTAATCATAAATTGTTATATTTTTCTTTGTTTATTTCCTTGATAAAAATTGACGTTCACGTATTGTATTTTGTATTGCAGAATGGATCATGAAAGAGAAAGGAAAAGCAGGCAAATATAAAACTCAAAAAAAGCAGGCAAATAAGCTCTAAAAATCGCAAAATAGGCACTTAAAAATGAGATTCCCTGACTGCAAATAAAGCCCACACTTACGATTAGTTACGATATAATACTAGAAACAAGTCAAACAATCAATTTAACTTCTTCCGTGACATAGATATAGAAAACAATACATAAATACGGGAATTCAATATTTTGACAATTCTAAGGGGTCTTGACCAAATAGACCACTTCACCGCCCAGAGACTTTCGGGTAACCTAACCTAAAAAGAAATAAACATGTCCCAATATGGGCCGTATTTGAGGTATCGAATGTTACCCGAAAGTCTCCAAGCGGTGAAGCGGAGAGGCGGAGTATTTTGTCAGGACCCATTCTGGGTTACAAACAATCGCAAATCGCAATCGTCCATTCTAAATGCCAACTAAAATCAGTTTTTTCAACATTTTGCTTTAATCAAAAAATGCCAAAATAGGCACTTATAGGCATGTATAGGCCCTTAACACCCAAAATAGGCACTAATAGGCACTTAAAACCCAAAATAGGCATTATTATAAATGCCTAGGCATAAGCACCAAAAACCCAAAATAGGCATTTATAGGCACTATAAAACTGAAAAATTAAGCTCCTGATTATGTGATTCGTGAAGATCTGAATTTTCAGGATGATCGCAGACTAAGCGTATAAAATAAGCTTTTGCCTGCTTTTCCGTTCTCTGATCATGATGTGTCGTATATGTTTGATAAACATGAAACTTCAACTTTAAAATTATACACCTATAGTATCATTACGGTATTTGTTACTGCTTTGGCTAAACTAATAATTGCTTAATTTAGTTACGATAGAAGCAAATAAGCATTTAAAAGTGAAACATGCAATTAACTGTAAAGCAGTTACCTTTGTTTAATTGACGAAGATTAACTCCAAATAACAAAATCATAATCTTTGATAACACTTGAGTCCTGTACAACACAAATGACATCGGAAAATTAAACATACTGAAATCTAAAGCATAGAAAATGACTGATATGACTGTTATCTCACGAAAAGTAGACCAAACGCAAACTAGCGATCTTGGTCTACGGCTACCTGCCTTTATACCTACTTGACTAGCAAAGAAAAAGTAGAGCCTTTTAGCGAAATAATGTTTTTTTGCTAATTGACTTTTCAGAAATACTCTTTAAAAATGTTAATGATGTGAGAATCCATTTCTGTCTAGATTAACTGAAATAAATGGTTGAATATCTATTTCAATAATTAATAATAAATAAATAATACACAAAATTATTTTCAATTCAGGTGTTTATTGAACAAAAATATATTATTCAGGTTAATATAAATTCATTTAACAAGCCATTACAAACTAACTCTAAAATTCATTGTTGGCCAACCATCAGCCCATATCTAAATTACTTTTCAATTCATTATAAGAACTACATAGGTACTACAGGTGCTACATAAATACAAGTCTATTGAAATAAATTAACATTGACTAATGAAAAACTCTAAGGTATATTTGTATTTTGTCGAATTTCTAAAAAAAACTATATAAATGGAAATAGAGTGCCTTTGCAAAAAAGCCAAACTAATGAATTGTGTTTGTGCAAAAGGTATTTTTACATTCTCTCTCTCATATCTATTAATAATATAGGCAACTAGTAATAATATAATAAAAAATATTTCTTGTTTGATAAAATTTTCCTGGTCATCATCGACAGCAGCAGAGTTCACTTTTTGTATCAAAAAATTCCACAAAAAGATGCGCTTTCAGAATCTTCTTCCATTGTTTCAATCGGTTCTGGAGTATTTATTTCCCAATAATCCACATTCTCCCTTGGGTCCATTAGCCTGCGTATAGAAATCCATTTTTTGACCAGAAAAGATAACTGAACCAATTTTTTATATAATAAACAAATAAATATTATTTAGTATTAACTGGTTCTCCACAGGTATCGTCGGCAATGCATCCACTTGCAATTCTCCTTCTTCAGACCTCACAGTTTTAACTTCGGAGCTTGACGAGGCACTCATGCTTTGTTGTGCTCTGCAGATGTGTGCTCTTGCAAATGTGCTACTATTCTATAAATTTAAAGATAAAAATTCTGTCATTAAAATTACTATAATATGCCCTCGAGAATTATAATGAATGGAAGTGTTTTCCCTGTCCCAGGGAATATTCATGACGAAAGTATAAAATTATAGAAAAAAACTTGCCGGATGGGTCAAATGATTTATGGATGCCGATAAATTTCTTCTCTGAAGCTCCTATATACAAAAAGTCAAATTCTGTTGATTAGCTTACACTTAGCGTAAAATAAGATTTTGTATCACAAATTTATTTATTTTAGTAATTAAGTAAAATAGGAAGATTTACCTTGAGTGAAAGGCGGAAATGGTAAATGTTGCTTACTCCGAGGTGATTTCTCTTTAGAGCAGCGTCGCTGACGTAATACAACAAAGAGCTGTGAGTCTTCAGCATTTCGACGACAGGTGTGGTGATGGAGAAGACCGTTTTCATCCTTTTCGATTCCTTAGCTTCTGCCTGTTGGTAATATTTGCAAATTATTCGAAATTAATTAGGTAATGGCCTTAATTCTTGTAAAGTAATAACAAAATAAGCAATTGTGTGAAAATGTAAAACATACCCATTTATTGGCAGGTAACAAAAACAATTGTGCATCAAACTGTCGGCCATCGGAGGAAATTCCATTTTGGACAGAGTACAAACCGAAATAATGTCGTCTATTACGTCGGACAACAACAAACAAGAAATGAACTCCGTTGTACTCAATTATGTAAGGGACTTCGACAAAAGTACCTGTCAACAATAAAATAATTGAATATAATTATAAGTTTTCTATAGCTATTAGTTTATCAATGCATTTCAAAGTTAGAACTAAAATGAAATGCAATAACAAAATTGTGATAATCATTGTGGTATTCTAATCTATTTATTTATTATGTTATAATTATAATTTACCTCTTCCATAGATATTATGGTCACATTCCAATGCAAAAACTTCCGTCATCTCCTTCAACTTCAGAGTCGGCGTCTTATGAAAGTCTCGGAAATGGTTAACGATATCTGCCGCGCCCAATAAATCGCCATAGCCATCACATCCCTCAATAAGACATTTAACAGCCATTTTGTGGAGGTACCTGAAAAAGTACAAGACAAGACACTGTAAGACATGAAAAATTAATTCACTAAACTATTTTTCAATAAAATTATATAATATTTAATTATGAATAATATTTACCCACTTTGTAACAAGGGAATGCCGTTGACGGAGTGTTCAAACTTTTTACTCGCAATTTTTCTACAAGTTTCAAATTTCCAACAAAGAAATGTTCACAGAAAAGAAAATTTTGGGACGTTCAAAATTCTTCGGGGATATTGTGCATTGAGTCTGATTTGAAGGGAGTTAGAATAAAATGACCTTCCGCTTCAGATGTCAAATAACGAATGAGCAATTGATTTCTTTCCATTCTCTTTATCATAGAGAAAACGTTTTCCAAATGTCTGATGCACAAAGACTTGGTACTTCTTGGTACTGGTACACATCCACATTGGCTATTCTTGGATCCATATTCAGACATCGTTTTTAATTTTTCCTTCGATCGGAAGAATATTTTTTACGTTTATTTATTTTATTTAAAAATGTAATTATCAAATATGAAATATTGAAGTTTCGTCCCCTGGCCTTCGTTAGTTAAACCATTAAATCTATTATGATACCATTATGATACCAATCGTACTAAAAATCATTCAATGAAATCTTTTGTTTCAACGTTTCTTGGGATGCTTTGCGTGAAGTATTGTTCGCACCATCATGTGATGTGGTGCTGGTATCTTCTGAAAAATCTAGTGGCCACAAAGTGAAAGTATTGTAGGTACCCACTAACATTTTTAAACGAAATAGAAAATGATCAAGTAAAAACATTATCTAAGATATTATACTTTACAATAATCATCCAAGTATTAATTTCTTATTCTTATCGTCAAATAGATCGCCAAATATTTGTTATAATGGAACTGTAATTTCTATCAAGTGTGTATCTAATGTTCTCGGATTTTATTATGAAAGTTTAACTGGCTTCTATGTTTTATTAATTTTCCGCAGTACAAAAATAAAAACTGTGTTTCTAATGTTCAAATTCGATATAAACAGGAATTGATCGAAGATATTCTATTGAAATCTTTTGCCACAGACCAGAGGTATCAACAAGAAAGAATTTTTTATTCTTAGAAGAAGAAAGCAGCCAATTTAAATTAGCGCACTGTATCAGCCTTTTCGACAAAATCAAAATGATTGATACATAGTGTGCTATTATCCAATTCTCCTAGTCTTTTAATGTGTGTTTTGATTTAGTTAAAGGGAAGTAACCAGTCAAGAGCCTTATCGGATAAATTCTGTGTCACAATAACATTATTATAAAAATGATAGATGCATTTGTGGAATTGATATTGAGGAAAGACATATACCCTTCACGACAATTAATTAATGTAGAAACTATTGCGGTGACGAATTATTATTTGATATTGATTTATCAAGAAAATGAGAGAATATTTCATCCAATTTGCAACAAGTGATATGCTTTTTTTTTAGAAATACCGTATACTATAGACAGTGTTTATCATTCAACGAATGTAGTCAACCATGTCATAGGAAGGTGAGACGCTACACTTTCGATCTCTTTCCTTGTCACTTGCATACCAATGTTGAAAGTATAACCAGGGTCGTTCAAAATCTTGGTCACATGCACATGTCACAATCAAATGGTTTTGGAGTATTATTCCGATGTAGTTCATTATATTTTGTTCTTTGCCCACAAATAATCCTTTGCTTAAGAAATCATTATGAATGTAATAGTAGATTTTCTTCCACATTGAAATGGCTTTTTGAGGACCACCAAAGAAACCACCTTGAATAATTGCTTCGCTAGAGGCTTCTAGGTATGAATAGTAATTTGCTACATTTTTTGGGTATTTTGTCACTGCGAACACCTGCATTTTGTTCAAAGTTCCATTTTTGAACACTTCGTTTACTTTATTTATATCTGGCCAATTTTTTAGAGTGTGATACATACGAAAACAACCAATGTCAACCCAGAAAAAATAAGTTGAATTGAATTGATTTAACTGTGACGCATGGGACAACATCCAAGCTTTGGAATTCCAAACAGCGTACAATTCTGGCGAATGAATTCGCTTCTCAGGATCAAATTTATATTGCTCGTTCATGTAAGTTTCCTTGAATTTCGAAGCAACAGGAAGCTCCCAAACGCTGCTGTATTCATATACCATCGTTGGCTTTCCTTTTCTTAGCTTCATAAAAAACGAGATATTTCTCTTATCCGTAAAAATTACAACAGGAGTAGAAATTTTCAACAGAAAATTTACTATCCAATTCTCGTAGTCTTTTACGGTGTGCTTAGATTTAGTTAAAGGGAAGTAACCAGTCACGAGCGTTATCGCATAAATTCTGTTAGGATTTAAATTGTAAACTTTCGGTGGTTTAACATCCTTTTGCTTGTCAATACCGTCAGGAAGTGTAATTATAAAATAATTACAAAAATTATTATGCATATATATACTAATTACGTTTTTACTATTATAAAAGTTTGTAAGATAAGTGTATCACCAGTTAATTTTATGTTGTTCGGTCCATCGTCAATGAGTATTATCTTCAACATGGTATTTATAAAAGTCTCCCTCATTCCAATCATGTATGCTGGCTCCTTTGCACATTGATGTGAATGTATAAACTTACAATAAATTAACGTTAATCCTGTCAACCCAATTCCCAATAAAACAATTAAAATGGAACATCGTTTAGGAAATTTTCGGGAGCACATTTCCTAAATCATTCAAGAGATTTTATAAAATTGAAATGTGTTTAGGCAAATAATCCAACATTGCTTTGTTTTCTATGTAGGCACAATTTTAGTATTTTTGTTTGTCCCTATATATAAGTATGGGCCTAAATAGCAGGAATTGTAAGTGTGCAAATAAATATTAAAAGAATTGTTCTCACAAAAAGTTTACGTTGACTTAATTTGTGTTGCTATAAAGTTTTCCTCAATAGGGAACAGAAATTAACAGAATGAAAACTGTTTATCTTTTTCGTATAGTTCTAGTTTCATTAGTTTTTTCACTTTTCTAGAGATAAGACTAGGAACAATAAAAGCCGACGAGCCATACGGCATGTGTTCAAACATGACATATATTTTATCAACAATTGGATCAATTCCTTGTTAAATACATGAAGTCCTTGTTTCTCCTTTTCTACCACTTTTGGAAATTGGTATTCATCTTCATAACAATATGGACGAGAGGCAACTGTTTCCCTTGCTTTGTCATTAAGGAGGGGTGTCACCTTTGCAAATCCTGATTCAAGGAAAACGGTTTAGAATAGAATACTGAGGTAGACATTTTTGAAATCAGCCCATAATTTTTGAGTGCTCATGGAGCCCACATTTTCAAAATCAAAATTTTGTACTAGAAAAAATGCGAGTTTTTTGGAGTAAGGATATTGCATTAGAAATATGTTTTTCTATTTTTCAGGCATAGGTACCCTACTTAGATTTTGAAAGTTGTTGATATTCGCTCCATGCGCCCTAGAGTTCTTTCCCTTCTCGCCAAAAAATCTCCATGGGCTCCAAAATAAATTTGGAGTGGGTGGAAATGAACCAATGCATTTAATTCTCTACTCAAAGGAAATCGAATGGTTTCGATCCCTCGGTAAACATACGACAACTTTTATGAAAAGAATTAACTTTCTACGCCCCCCCCCCTCCCCAGGGGATGAGTATTTTCTGTTCTGCGCAATTCCAATGTCCAGACCATAGCGGCCAAGATTTCGTTTAGGTTTGTTCGAAAACAGCGCACGCAGCTGACTGAAGTAAAGCACAGCATAGTGCTGTTATTATCTACAACCCTGTAGTAAAATGTTTCGGGCATGCGGGCTATATTGACCACCTACCCTTAAAGTTCGCTCCTTCCATCAGCGAGCATTAATGGCCTGAATTGACATGTATGCTATGAACATGCTAGGCCAATCGTTGACATTAATGGCATTATCAACATGATGTCGCTGGACAATGATATTAAATTTAATAATAAATAACTTTCTCTAAAGTCACAAAGGAGAGCTTTAAAGATATTTACTACAGTCATAATGGCCATATAACTTTATGTAACATGAATGTTAGTAAAATAAATTGAAGTACTTCCCTCTTTACCTCGCACTCATCGCACCGTGTGTCCGATCAATCCGACCACTTGAAAGAAACGCCTTTGTCTACTTGTTAGAAAACAGACAAAAGCTTCAATAAAACGTCAATAAAGTCAGCAAACTGTAATTTTGTGCTGCATTTGTAAAAACATCAAAATCTTGTATTTATATTTGTCGAAGGATAAAGTGTCACCTGTGCATCTTTTCAAATAGACAAAATAATTTATACCCATTACTCGATCATATTACTGGTGTACACTATGTACACAACTTACGGTGACACACGTATGGTAATCAGTGATGATTCGGATGATCAATACTTATAAATTGAATTATTTGAACTAACAAGTGAAGGTTTTCAAATTATAGCAACGAATTCAGTTTTATCATATCAGCCTTTCATTTTCAAGCCCAATAAGTAATTCACATAGTATTTAATGAATAAATTAAGATCTGCAGCAATCGCATCGAGATTGCTTAATGTAAAAGTATTATGGGCAAGGAATCAGTTTTGTGACCATACACGAGGCATACTCTTTTGAATTAATTTTGCCTTTCATTCAAATATTGATCGTAATGTTTGAAAATAAGAATGTAAACATGATAAAATAAAGTGACAGAGATACTTATGAATGTGAATGGTTATACCTACCTATAAAATATTCAATAAAATTATTTGAAAGAAGATTTGTAGCTGAATAATTACTGTACTATGTGTTATATTGGGATTTTAGACACATATTTATTTACATATACAATTTACCTACAGCATTTACATATTCAGTCTTAATCCACAAAACCGTTGATGTAAGGTGGTAGATACAGATGAGGCTTTATCTTATCTTGCAGCATGTAAGTCGAAGAGAATTAAAATGTTTCTCTAATCAAAAGGAAGCATGAGAGCATGGTGGGTTGTGACTAATTTTTCTTTGTGTCATAAAGCATTGTAAAATTGGATTGTATTTTATTAAGCAATTTAATCGGCAAAAAATAATGCTCTCCAAATTGTAATTATCATACCACCACTCCACCACCTCGAATCGTGATAAGGTTGCTAAGTTGCATTTCTCAAATATTCAAAATGTCTACAATATCAAAGATATCTGCAGCATGCACATAAATCTTTATTGTTTAATTTTATTCCAAAAAACTATAGGATCTTAATTGAAAACCACCAAAATAAATATTTGGAGCACTAAAGGCATCTAAAATTAGACAGTCACCTATAATCTATTTATTTAATCTTAGTTATATATTACTTGACAAGCAGGCCAAGTCCTAATAAATTTATAAAACTTTTGGTTATGTTATAATTATAATGATCTTCGGAAAGTGTTCTGGATGACACTTTATTTGTCATTGTATATAGGTACATGTATATTTTTTACAGATTAATATTTCCAGAGAACGTAATCGACAATTTTTTAACTGTATTTAGCTTTATCGTAATTGTGCAGCTGCTTGTACACATTTCTGACTAAACTAGCCAGGGTATCAGGGGCATGCAGGGATCAATACGTGCCAACAGGACTAGAATGTATACTTATCGAATATTAGACATAATTATCACATTTTAAGCAGGGGTAAGTATGACCTTTGAACATCCCATAAAAAACAAAAGCTAAACATTCTTACATTTCCTACGAAACTTGTAAGATATTACAGTGCTTGATCATACTTCAAGGCAAATACACACATCTCATGCGTTAAACATTATTTTATTTTATTTATATAAAATTAATAATTTTCCCTATTTCATTGTATTTGTACTCTAAACCAGCACCTAAGTTATTAACCGAACTGTGCTTTTCTAAAAAATAATTGCCCCAAAATCCGCAAGATTTTTGATAACCAAATAAATTAATTTAAAACAGTAATATAATAGGTATTAAATATAAATATATAGCTTAATTGTACATAACTATTTATGAGCTTAATATATAATATGTATATATGTCACGTTGTAAATATTATTTACATGGTTTCGTCTTTTCCCATTTCCCACCCCATTTTGATGGGCACCTGGGAAAAGTGGGAAAAGTGGGAAATATGGG
>JAAAYG020048916.1:0-39661 GCA_009936455.2 Tomocerus minor
ATGAGATATTTCTATGTTTCGCTACTTTCTTATATTTGGTTTTACAACCAAACGATGTTGGGAAAATACGTTATTGATTTGGACGCTATTAGTGCATCAAATATTTACTTTGAAGCTATCGTTTGCTATGACTGCAGTTTCATTTTATGTAAGCAATAATAATACATAATAAAATTGCTAATCGTTATTTGATTTTACCTTTGTTTGAAAGATCAATTATTTATTCGTTTCTGCGCTTTGTACATTTCTTGAAACATGTGAAACATTAGACAATAATGTGTTACGATATGTAAAAAATTAGACAGGAAAACTAATGAGTACCTATTACAACTATTTATTAAGTATTATTCGGATAATTAGTCCATCATCTGAAACCTTTTACGAAACACCATATTTAAAGACAATAATAATATACTCACAACATAAGGTACATGTTTGAGTCTCATTAATAGTCTCAATAAACTCGAGGTCTCAAACAAGTCCATGCGTCACAATGTTGTTTCTGGTCGTTTAATTAAAATGTTCAACTTGCTAATAAGTGTGTCTTGATAATGTTATAATTTTGTCTTGTAGGGACAGTCGTAAAGACTACTGCAAGGATTTAATTTAAATTAAGTGACTCTGCTATAAAATTTGTGTAGTATAATAAAATGATCAATGATAATGGATGTGACATAAAAAACATTGATAACTTCTCTAGCTAAACAAATAAGACTTTTAATTGCTACTACGATAATATTACGTTTAGCATTTATTTCTGTACAAACATCTTCTAAACTCCAACCAACCTTTTTTTAATCTTATCAACGTATCCATTATATTTAAGATCCAAAGTTTGGTTTCAGCTCTGAAGCAAAAGACGTTTTATGATAGTCTGACATATATCTGACGCATCCCTGTGATATTCTTTTTTTGCAAGTATACCTACATAATGCATTTATATGGACGCTCAGAAGTATAGACTTTTCTTATTAAATGAGAGTTAAGAGAGGAATGTTTTGCCTTTTATCTCTGATGAGATCTCATAAATCCGTTGAAGAATCCTAATTTTCAATGACGAAAGGACCGTCGCATCACAGACAACCATTGCACATCTTTTTCATCACAACAGAGGATTACATGAAAACAGTTAGGGAGCAAAGACGCTGATACAAATAATACAATAATATTACAAGGCAACGACAAGTTGGCATTTCGTAGATGTAGGTACCATAAATATCATGGAAGTTCTCAAGTTATTACTGCAGCAAACCTTCAAATCCCAATGTAATACTTTACTCTCCTGCACGTCATATTATTGCCACAGTAGTTTTTATAACTACCTCATGCACAACGCTTGTTCATGCTTACATTGATTTTTTAGAATATTTTAAGAACAAACCTGACACTAAACTCTCTTGCATAGAGACGAATAAGAAAGCACGTAACACAATAAGCTACAATTTCCTCCGATAACTATTGAAGTTCACAATTTTTAAGATAAAAGAAATCTAAGATGAGATATTGTTTAAAAAAGAAAAATGTTGGACAAAGTTTAAGGAGGAGTGACTTGCAAGTTATTTGGCTAACTTTAACAATTTAACATTTTTAAAATTTCTTAAAGGGGACACCGGCTTTCTTTATTTCCCATGACCTCTTATTTTTGGCATTTAAAACATAGCTAGCATATCCTACTATTAATGGTTCCAGTCATTATTAACTTTTATAAGTAAATGAATAAATTCATTCAATCTGAAAGTACCTATTTTCAATTTAGTAGGGGTATATAAATAGATGACATATTTTTGGAATGAATTGAAGTCACGATCCCGTCACGATACTCCATATCGATCTATATAAATAACGCCTTGAATTTAAGTTGTCAATCCATAATAATCTTATTCATAATTACAATTAGTACTTGTTTATTGCTTTATGTACCTAATGATAAATGCTCGTTAAACTTCAACAATATGCCAGAAGAAAATAAATGCATAATGCTATTGAACACAATGTGCTTCAATTTACAATTTATAATTCCATGTAAAACTTTCTATAGTGCACTTCACAATAAATGTTGGATTGCATAATATTTGCTAATCTGTCTTTATAATTAATTTCTGCTTGGGCAGACATACACATGTCGTGTTGTATAAATTACATTTTAATATTTGTGAGCTAATTACCCTGAGTTTTTGTGACATTTTCCTCTATCTGTTAGCAAGTCTTTAAGTATCATTTTAACTGTGCCGTAAATATTTTTTATAGTATGACAGTTTTGTGCTTATAGAGTACTTAGGTAAGCAAATAGCATATCGTAATCGTAATGCATATCTTAAGTAGTCGTTTAAATAAAGGGCTGCATTGCATCGTTGCATGTCACATCCACATCATGTACATAATACCGTTTCCTCTGACGAATAACCCAAAACTGTCTCAGAGCTTTTCTTGCAAGGTGAATACAGTTGCGAGCTGTGGGTAATCAATACTAGAAATTACAAATCTATCAATTCTTCAGAGCATTATTGGGACAAAGTAATAGACCAACAGCATTGGATTTAAACCTTCATTCAAAGCACTCCCTTCGGAAAAGAAAGCAGAGCAAACGATACGCTACAGGGTTTTGAGATTCCGTTTAAATTGCATTTTTTGTCTTAATGCAACCAGATTGTGTTTTGAGAATTGGCAAATGATATTACTGCAATCCACTTACCACTTATACTTATAGCGGTGCTGTATTATTTCCCTACGTATAATCTCTAATCTTACTTATTCCACGACTCTTTGGCCATGCACTTCTATACGCACTGGCAAAAATTGCAAAACCGTAGCCACTGAAAACCAAGTCATCGTTATAGCTTCACTAAACAACTACCTACTGCCTAAAAGGTACGGCACGGGTGTTTCACTAATCTTTGATGCATGCACGACAATATTGATTGATGAGCAAATCGTTTTTCTCTATTCCTTACTGCTAGAACAGACAGAAGAACTACTTTTGACTTTATGGCTCAGTACTCTGTATTGTTAGTGTATCTATTAGGATACGATGAGATATCTCCTAGCATAGCTCTACAGATTTACCATTTATATGTTCCGTTTATTGCTATTTCCTTATGAGTTACGATACCTGACGTACCTATAAGGTTTCTTCATAGTAAATAATGACGCTTAGAGCCAAACGAATATGAATTTGCAAATCATAACTCAAAATCCATTTAATTAAAGACACTATAGCTGGCTATTAAGTAGCTTTTCGCTCCATGGGGGATCGACAATTTTTAGTGAAATCCTTTACAATTAGAAATCTTCGAATGTCATTGGCGGCCCCGAAACCTCGGCGTCGGATTGAACGAACCTTGTAATAGTCCGTACATCGTTTTTGTATCAATACAAATTCTTCCTATGTGAATTCATTGCTAATTGATATTGTTCTAATATTTCCGCTGACGACGATGACCAATATATTAAGTAGTATTATTTTTTAAGAATTTCGGGAACATTTCGCGAGACTTTTGCCACATCAGAATGTTCTTAAAGAAAGCTATGGTTTTAAACACTGCTAATTAACGTCAGCAGTGGTTTGTATACTTTTCGGATTCATTGTTGTGGCCTTTCGAGTATTCCTCTTAAAGTCTATTCTAAAAGCATAAAAGACGCATCTTCTTGACAAAGAAGAAGTTACTATATCGCTCTTTATCTGTTCTGTATGGGCAATATGAAGGTTTGGGACAGTATCCCTGAAAGTGACAGCATCTTTAATGGTCTCCTTTAAGTGACACATTCAACATCATATCGAGTGACTACAGACACCTATAATTCGTTCATATGCCTCATCTTCGTCGCAAGATAGACAGAGAACCAAATGGTTGACATTTCCAACCGATTTCTGGATTTCAATCAAAATCTCCAAGAAACTTCTCATCTCATGACATGCAGTAGTAGTACATGTATAAAATATTTACTACATTACTCATGCACATTGTTTGGTATAATAAATTTTTCTTAGAGAATTTCGCTTCCTTTAGAAAACAAAGCACTACTTTCATCAGAGAACTCAACAAGAAGAATCCTTTCATTTTAATACACCAAAAAGCGCCGTATCGGAGGTGAAGAATTTACAAAATTAAATTACGACTCTCGAATGTAATTAGCGTCATAATTTTGAAGTCATTTCCATGAAAAATTTTCACACTTTGAATCACAGACTTAGCAAGATTGTAGAGATAAAGGGAAGATTGGGATCTCCAGGGTTCTATTGAAAATAAAAAATTTAAGAATGGATAAAGAAAAATCTAAATTCATGTATATTCTCATGCATTCACATTGAACGAATTGAAACTATTTCCAGGACAAAAACTTTTGTCTCCAAATACTTCCAGCATTGATATGTGTTAGCAATTGTATTGAAGCTCGGTACATAATACGTTCCATACACAGTATTAACGAAGGTGTATTTAGATGGAAATTATTTCAACCAAAAGAATATACTAAAAAATAATAATCCAGTGCGAAATGAAATTCTCAAATAAAATACTCTTGTGATTATATAAATGTTGGCCGTGGTTTATAAACAAAAATCTTTATAAATTGGTTAATAAATATGCAGAACATGTTAGATAAGTTACGTAATTAATTATGTAATTAGCCCTCACTGCTTGGAAAATACTCACAGTTAATTTTGTTCTGTAAATAACTATAGATATGCTATCTATGACTGCCACGGCTTACATAGGCTACTATCTGAATACTTGTGATGATTAATTTTTTTCGTACACTGCTAATGACTGAAGGAATATCCATTCTGTTCTGCAGTCACCGAGTTTACAACTAGCAATATTTCGAACTTTGTTTCTGGATTGCATTAACCAATCTCCTATTACGACCACAAAAACGACATAAAAGATCATTTTTTGCATTTTAATTGTTTTTCAGACGCTTACGCAGCCTCCTGAATAACTATACGACTTAAAACTTTCTTACAATTTATGAAATATGAAAATGCATAAGACGAATGAAGATACATACAATTAATTAAAAATGATGCATAGCTGTACTTGTATTACTTAGCGTTTTCACTTAAGGGTTGTATAAGTGATTAGTGCATTCGTCCAGAGAACAATAGGCTATTTTTAGGGTCTACTTATCTTCTATACTTCTACACAGAACGTATAATTTGTAACTTGTAATTTGTAAATAATTGTAACTTGCAATTTGTAAATAATTGTAACTTGCAATTTGTAAATAATTTGTAACTTCTATAATTTGTAATTTTGTTCCTGTCTACTACATGCAAGCTTACAAACCACCATATAAACAATCATCAATTTTTAGCATCGGCTGAATTTTATCCATGGGCTATATGGCTCAATGCAAATAAAATTGGACAAAAAATAAATCATAGAAATCGAAAAAATTTGAAACATTTACAAACGACAGAGATGGGCTTAATCAAATGAGGAGTAAAGCGAAGAAATATGAATCGATTTTTTGTAGTTTTCCATGCGTAAATGTAAATTAAATGAATCGATACAAAACTGCATTCACCTTCTACTCTAACATGCAATTTTAAAAAAGGTTAGGACCTTTTCCACTTAAAAATTTGTATTTTCTCGCTCATGTTAGCTGGGCAGAAACTTAAATTTTCTTCCAGCTAAGTAACTGAAATCCTGATCCACAATTTGCAATCTGATGCACGCTGACATTGATATTTGCTTATTTTCTCAAGCTACACCGACAGACACCACCGCACCGCCGTTCTTCCCTTACGAATTCGGACGACAGGACGAATATGATTTTTTGGGTCGATTTTAGTAACCGTCTCAATTCCTCTCATTCTGGCCCTTTCGGGATTCTTAGGGATGGTGGAAATGCAATTTCTAACGTAGTCAGCCTTTTAAATAAATCCATTCTCATAGTTCATGTAAAGTTGCTACCTTTTTGAGCCTGTGTGTCATTGCAAAAAATGTATCGTAGTCATGGTAAT
This sequence comes from Tomocerus minor, assembly GCA_009936455.2. NCBI lineage: Eukaryota > Metazoa > Arthropoda > Collembola > Entomobryomorpha > Tomoceridae > Tomocerus > Tomocerus minor. The sequence goes on from JAAAYG020048916.1 coordinate 5,966, forward strand.
GCTTGAACTATTTATACCGGCAAATTTCCCGGCACCTGAATGTGTACAAGAACAGAATTTAGCGTATACAACAAAATGAGGGAAGCATCTTTCCTTCTGCTCTGCCGTAGTATATAACCGCAATAATGCAATAATATTAAAATGCCAATTTTCCAAAACAAATAAAAACCGGGGTCTTAAAAATGATTTTTAACTATGAATAAACATGAATTTAAAAATTAAATAAACACAACTGCAACAGAGATTATATATAATATGTACTTTACTAATGAGCATGCGCGAAATTTTACCATTGGGAAAATATATTAAAAACTCTCTGACGATCAGTTTAAAATACCTCGCAGCAAAAATTTTGCAAAATTTTGATCTTCTATGGGCAAGTTACACACCTAAAAGAGCATAACTCGATTTTAAGATACCCAATTTAAACGCGGATTACCTCAAATAAAGCTCGAAGTATTTTCCAGGGCATTTCTGGCTTGGAATTTCTTATGTCAACACGTAACAGATAGTGGCATTTGTCAGTTTTAAATGCATGTCTATCACTCAAAACAGAAATTAATTTGAAACTCGTAGGGGCTTTCTTTCAAAAATTGCGGGCGACTGAATTTTCGGTTGTGTATGCGCATGTTTAAATATGCGTAATATGTTTTTCTTTCCAGTTCCCAAGGGGATGAGTTGTTCTCTTCTAGCGTATTGTCAAGACACCATGAACAATGGTGCTATTTCTACCGATTGGAGACAATCATCCTTACATGCTAAAATAATTGGAAATGCGTCAAATGCTGAATTTTACAGGAAAAATGCTAGAGAGAATTAAGTGGTCGCGTGGGTTGAAACATTACGTCGTTCGACCCCACATAACAACCCTTGCTTAATTAACCGTTCCATGCAAAATTCAAAGCCAAAATCAAAGACCACGTAGACTAAACCCAATTCTGTTATTAGGCTACCGCACAATTCTCTTTAATGTTGACTTGATCTCGTTAGATATTTTCCTACTCTCCAAAGGGACTCTTAATTCGGGGGAAAATTGTAAGACTAAAACATATGAACAAAGTTGCACTATAATCAAATATCAACCCTTTAACTATTACACGATGTTCAAATAAATTGAAATTTTACTTCTGATAAGTGGCAATGGTATTTTCGATGAAACCAAAACACTAAAATGGATTTTTATTTTTGTCATTGAGGAAGTAAAAGCTATGAGTTCTTAGCATAAAATTTTAAATTAAAAAAATAGTTAAAATTGTGTGATCTCGGTATTTCGACAAAACTTTAAATGTCTGCTTGCTTATAAACGACGTTCGGATGATTTGTTATGTAAGAATTGTTTGGATACATGAGTCGCATAGCTTACGGCTGGAATTCGGATACATGCTACAATCTTTCTCGGCTCTTGAACACCTACCAACGTAATACTACCAAACTACCAACCAAACACCAAATTACCTGAAGTAAAAAGTGCGGTGTTTTAAGTTTTAATTGATCTGGAAGTGAAATGGTGTTAAGGAACTGTTTGTGTAGACTACATTTTCGACATTGTAGCACTATAATGATGCGACGATGATATAAAACTCTAGAAACTGATTTTAAGTTATAGTTTTACCATCAGATTGGCAATTAATTGTGCTGCTACTGCAACCTTACATCTTATTGCCAATATGCTATCAGTCATGAAATAACAAGTATAGGTATTAAGTCAAAGGTAAGTGCACATAATTTCACATTTTGCTGCGAATTGGGACAATTGAAGTGTGCAGCACACACCGCAGTTATCCTTATTAGCAACATTTCCAACAGAAATACAGTACAATCCTGTACAATACCGCTGAAGGGTACTAATTATCTCAACGACTATTATTTTTCAGCCAGATAAAAGCCCTGCAATTCATATAATCTGATTTGCACAATGTTTACGGGAAAATACGAATTACAAACTAATCCATTCGGTAACAGTGTGACTGTTTACAAAGTGAAGCAAAACTGTTAAAAATACTATTTGTTTAGACACATAGGATAAACATGCAAACAGTCAATTGTAATTAGCTGCGTCAATTAATTAGTCAGTAAAGCCGTTGGTTATTACGTACCTTACTCTCCAATGATGAAAAAGAAGTTCAATCGGTTAGCAGTTTCTTGAGATAATTTCTATTTATACACTTAAGTGTCAAAATAGCTTAATTAAATATAGTTTAGAATAAAGTTGTTAAAATACTGTGATTTAATTGAATATTTATCAAGTAAATTGTGTTTTTAATTTGCAGAGAATGTGTACGTGTATGAATGCGTCCGTAGAAGTAATAAAATACAAAAAAAATTGAGATTTTTATTGAATCTTTTGCTGTTTGGTCTTCATTTTCATATAAGGTATGTCAGCAACTTACTAATTTATTAATTGATTTAAAATATTTTAATTCTCATATCATAAATATTTTTTTTCTCCATTTTTAGTGGAAATGGCAGCAGAAGAGACTGATGTAGTTCAATTAACCAATGATTTTCATTCCTTGTATCGCACATTCCACCTAAAGAAAAATGAAAAGAAACAGTTGCAAAGACGGGAAAGGTCACGGCCAAGGAACAGACAGAAGACCAAAGTACTCGTGAGTTTTCAGTTGTCAAAAGTATATCATAATTACTGATTAGAACACTGTATAACCAGAGATTCTAACTTGTTTCATGTCAGCAGTCGGATTCCATTACTACAACTCTCCCAATTTCTATGCCCAAGATTGAGGTTTTGGGGAACTGTTCCATTTTTGCAGCCTACGCCTGCGTTAGACAGGTTAGTATTAAAAGTAGATATCATTGTTAGTCTAAATATAATGTTTTCATGAAAGTTTTTTTATATCTTTTTTTAATTATCGCATTTACAGATAGTATTAGAATTTAATTTTGCGGATTCCTGTCGCAAATGGCTGATTCCATTGGAAGACACAGACGCCGAGAATGACAATGCAGGGGAAAGGCAGTCGTCACCCGTTCCTCTTCCGAAGGTATCTAATATTATTTTTATTTCCATAATAAAACATCATAGAGAAACTGTGATTTCTCCTGTACTTAATTATAATTTGTTTTCTCAGATCGTTGGAATTGGGTTGGAAGGAGTTTTTCAGTTGATACAAGAGAGCCACTCTTTACACCCAGCTGTTTGTGTAAAAGCCTTAGATGCTTTGCTCAATATTTTGGAAGGCCAGCATCCGCAAAGTCTAAAAAAGGAGCCAATACCTGTCATAGGTAATTAAATAGTCAATATTGGAAAACGATTAAATTAGTATTAAATGAATAGCTTGAAATGCATTTTCAAATTATCCTTACTTAGATATACTTGACTAAATAAAGTGTTTTTTTTTAGATTCCATGTTTACAATGCTTTTAACACTCTCCAAATATGAAGATTGTGACATTCCAAGCTCAAGCAAAAAAATACCCACTAGTTCCAGTCAGTTGTCTTCATTGGCTACGGCGTGTCTTATTAGTTTGGCAATTGCTAGAGGAGAAACTAAGTCAATGCTGGAGGCCATAGCTTCCCTTTTTATGTGTCGTGATTCTCTTGCTAGTCAAGAACTTAAAGTACACATTTTAAATGAAATTTTATATTTTCAATAACAAAATGGACAAAAACTATGATACCACTACAATAATAATAATGTATCCCTCCTCTCACTCCTTCATATTTCCTTATGAAAAAATGGTAAAAATATAGTTCTTTTTTGTCAACTAATACAATTTGTAATAATTTGTGTCTTTAGAATCCTGATGTCCTAAAGTCGCTTCAACGTAGCACACAGGCAATTCTAGTCGGTCGTCCTGTTCTTCCTCAATGGCTCAGCCATGGCATTCCTCAAAATTCTTGCATCAGTTCATTCCAGATTGCTTTTCCACCAGGTATTTGCAATCGTTAAGGATTGATTGACATCTGATGATCTTTGAGCACTACTGAACTTTAATTAATCAATTGGTAGATCCACCTGGATGTGTGTTCAGTGCCAAAGCTTTGGCTTCTGATGGACGATACCTCTTTCTCCATTGCTCTAGAGGCTTGTTTAAAATTGGTTCTGGCTGTTTTGGAACAGTTCGTGGACGGATTTACAGCTCGAACACTTCATTCCATTTGTCTGAAAAAGTTTGGTTAGGATGGGCTAAAGTAAGAGTTGCAAAGTATTTTTCCTTCATAATATTCCAATAGAAATTAAAAGAAATGATAGTAAACAAAACGCGTCATTTTTAGGGAAAATTATACTACCGAGTGTTAAATCCTGTGGACAACAAGCTACATTTACTAGAGCAAGGCACATTAGAAGTCAAAGAAAGCGTAGATATTTCCGGGGAAACAGCTGTTACAATGTTTTCGGATGGCGTAAACATTGGAATGATTTTACCTTCCAAAGAAGTGAGAACATTTAAAGCAATCCGCTAGAAATACCAGGCATGTAATTTAGTAAGTACTTAATTTCTGTTTTAAATTGTACAGGATGGCTTTTTGGTGCGTACTATGTGTTCCGAGTCCTATACTATGGAATCACTTAACGAATTTAACTTGCGACTTGTGAGAAAGTCAGTTGAGGTCGCTGGTCCTTGTCCGTGGGACAGTGACAGTATATTAAGACCGATCATGACCGGGGTCGACGATGATGTAGCTACTATCACAGCAGGGAAAGATTTTGCTCTTTTGCGTACTCAACATGGAAGGGTGAGCAATTTAAAAATTTGAACTTTATATATTATTATGTACTTATTACTAACAATAATTTATTTTCACATCGACGCTTTTTAGATCTTGTACTGTGGGAAAGGGGCGAGTTTAGGACAAAAATCGGGCATTGCAAAATGTTCCAAATGGCTTGAGCTTGGACTAACTAAGTGTCCCAGATTTGTTCAATGTGCTGTTGGCCATGAAGGAATTCATGCTTTACTGCTTGCCGAGGACGGCACGGCCTATTTTGTTGGGACTCCCAAAAGGGGAGAGGATGGCGACCAAGGTAAATTATGTACGTCTATTCTCACGTTATTTCGCAGACTTCCATTCTGCTCTTTCTAGTTGATGTACTTGCATTAACACTTTTATTTTTGTCAATTGCAATAATGATCATTTTTAACAGCTAAACTAAGGCGAGTGGCAAAGGCTTCCAAACCAAAGAAAGTCATAAGAATGGAAGGCCACGACGTAGTTTACATCGCTTGTAATAATGGAACGTCAGCATTTGTCACAAGAAGTGGCGATGTGTACATGTACGGAAAAGACACAGCTCATTGCGATCAAGTCAGTGGATATGTGATGGGTCTTCGAGGCGTTTTTATTTCCCAAATAGCAATGGGCAAAGCCCACAGCATCCTCTTAAGCGGCGACGGAAAAGTGTACACCATGGGAATTAATAATCGCGGACAGTGTGGACGATCTCTGCTTCAACCAAAAGATGGTACAACATTTTAAACATTTCCTCCTTCTAAATCATTTCACGGAAATTTCATTTTGTTTCTGTCGTTTTGTTGTAGATGGGACGGATGTTCTTGAAGATGACGACGGGGAGTGGGACGAAACTGCTGCTATTGGAGCAGTGGGAGGTCCTGTGGCACCCGAACAAGAAGGAATGTGCCCATCTGGATCTCATCGCTGGAAACATGAGCAGTGCATGGTGTGCACTATTTGTAGAGAGTGTACGGGCTATGGTAGTGCCTGCATTTCAGCCCTACGACCTGACCGCAACCCTGGACAGTACGTTTTTTAAGTTCTATCTTTCCTTTTCTAATTTTTATCGAAATTATGGCAAATAAGTGGGCTAGAATTAGTTTATATTCTAAATTTTTATGAACTGAAATATTTTACAGGGAATGTGGCTGTGGGGTCGGTGATGCTGGATGTGCAGAATGTGGTTCTTGTAGAACCTGTGCTAGAGAAGGAATTGAAGACCAGGATTATCTAGTTATGGATGCTCAAAGAATTGTTGCGGACCCCGGAGTAGTGGATTTGATTCACTTAGAAGATGGTAATTGTAATTTGATACACTTTTATTTGCAATTACAAAATTGTTCGTCAATAATTATTAAAAGTTCAAATGTCATTGACATTTTTTAATGATTTTTATTAGACCGGCTTTTGCCGCCTGAAGATCCTCCTGAAAGACGAACGGTTAAGCCTATTTCAAGTGCTCAAAAATTAATTGCTAAAACAAGAGGTACAGTGACTTTTATAAAGTGTTTAGGAGGAAATTATATTGATACTGTTAATTGAGCGACCATTTGTATATTGTAGGAAAGGAAAGCTCAATGACTTCTTTTCCGCCAAGTCGCCTTAATATTTCGACAACATATCCTATCACTCATGTAGCCTGTGGTTTACATCATTCAGGTCAGATTGAAAAATCATTCTACTGAATTGAAGTTTATAAAGGAATACTAACTGTATTTTGTATAACCTCATGGAAAACTCACTGTATTTTATTTTCCAGTTTTTTTGGATACAAAGGGTTCTATGTTTGTGTGTGGAAGCAATACGTTTGGTCAGTTGGGTGTGGGTGATTTAGCTCCTCGACATACTCCAACTAAAGTACGTTTTCCTGATGCTGCAACAAAGATTATTCAAATAGCAGCAGGAAGTTACCACACTGTGGCATTGGATTCAAATGGAGTTGTCTACACATGTGGCTCCCATACGGTAAATTAATAGATCATATATATATTAGCTAATCACCTGTAATTAATCTCCCAACATACAATTGCTTGTTTTTGTATCACTTAAAAGAAGGGACAGCTAGCCAGAGAATCTGAAAGGAACGTGGAAAGTCTCTGGTTCACTCGAATGGTTGCATTAGACAACATTGGCTCTCTTCTGGGCAGACGGGTAACATGGATTGGTGCTACAGGAGATTCAACTTTTATAAGACTGGAAGCTAGTCTGATTAGTCCTAAGCTTTTACGAAAATCAACTGTCACAGCCAACTCATCTTCAATAAGTAATAAAACCAGCATACTTCTTTTTAATTTTTATACTTAATATTTTTCCGCATTATTTATAACCTTAAATTGTTTGCAGTGATAATCCCACCTCCGAATACGGGTAAAGTGTCATCTACAATAATGATAAACCGAAGAGACGGATGTTGTACCTACTTTGACGGAGATAGTCATTTGAATATCAACACGAGTGCTGCTGTTCTAGACCCAGTCTATGACTTTCTTTGGTCATTTGAGTGGCGACGGCATTTGATGAAATGTCACAATGTAATTGCTTCGGCAATCAAGAATCCTCAGTGCGAATCCAACACTTGGCTTACCAAACCTCCTAATGCCATCCCTGTGGCACCTGGTTCCAAAATTCAGCGGTGGCAGGTAGGGAAATTAAAAAAAAATAATTTGTTGTTAATGTACTAATTATCTACGCTACTGATATGATTAAATGACTTTGTTCGTTTTTCTATAAGGCTGGAGCAAGTATGCTGGCATGTATGGACACTCTTGTCTCCGCTCATATACAAGGGTTGTCAGTCCATCACGAAGAGCAAGCTGCAGTTCCTGTACTGGCTAAAATGTACAGCAAAGATGATTACTCAGCCGTTTGTCGATTTGAAAGTCATGGAGGTGGATGGGGATATTCGGGTCATTCCATTGAAGCCATAAGATTTGCCTGCGACTCCGATATTCTTTTGGGAGGATTTGGACTTTTCGGAGGCCGAGGGGAATATTGTGCAAAAATAAAAGTAAAATTCATGCATTCATAAATATTCTTTCGAACTGTACTAAAATATAAGATGTATATTCAGAAAACTCATATTATTGATGTCTTGTTAGATCTATGACATTGGACCGGAAGGTGGTGAATTGGAAAATGATGGAGAGCTTCTTGCCGAAACTGAAGAAATTCCTTATGATTGTGGCCCCAGACAAAAATTTAGAATGATGTTTGATGAACCAATAGCTCTGCAGGTTTGGATGCATTAAAATTTCAACCTATAATTGATATTTTCCTGTAGAACGCATTTAAATATATTTTTATTATTAACAGGCTTCTCGCTGGTATGTAGCATGGGCTCATATAAGTGGCCCCTCGAGTGACTGCGGTTCAAGTGGTCAAAACGGAATCCTTACAGAGGATCAGTAAGAGGAATATATCTACTTTAGACGTATTTAATTCTTAAGCCTTAAACTTATACGAACTGTAAATAATTTTGTTGATACTTTTAGCGTTATGTTTCATTTCAAATCATCGAAAAAGTCAAACAATGGAACTGATGTAAATGCGGGACAAATACCTCAAATTCTCTATCGCCCTTTGAGTTCTGACTCTAACTCTTTGGGGTCGAAGCCTAAACAGCAAATAGAGCCCACTCACTTGCTTGCTAATGATTTTGTATCAAATTTTACCCCGGTAAATGGCAATATAATTAAAAATGTATATTAAGGGAGATATCTAATGATCTAAATATCTAATAATCAAAGTAGCGATTAGTCTGATAAAAACATTTATTTTTCAACTCTGTAGGGGAGTGTACAAGTTCTGATGTCGTTAATTGGTTGGTGTTGGGAAGAGATCCAAACAATGGCAATTAGTCTGTCAGGGAACGACGATGTGTTCAAATATGATCTCATGAAATTCATTTCTTGTTCCTGTCTCAGACTCATTGAATTTAGCATCAATCAAGTTTATCCATATAAAGGTACAGATTGTTATAAATAGTATTTATTGACATTGGACAACTGTCTCTCATGTTTTCTCTTCAATATTAATCTAAGGGTGTGGAAGACTGGGTCAAATGGAAAATTTGTCAATGGCTGAAGCCATTGGGGATGTACGATCTATGCTACAACGAATAATATCATTCCAAATTGGTAAGTGTGAAATGAAATAGCCAACTGCAACCGTTTTTATTGATAAGAGATGTTATGTGTACCTAATGAATCTAATAATTTTACTTTTTTTGTATCGTAGAACCACCAAGTGAATCGTTAACTGCAGTAATTGAAGATATAATGACACAATGTTGTAGCACATTCGTTCATTGTTTTCAAGTTTTTTACCCAACATCATCTCTTAAATGGGAGTGTTTAGCAAACTTTATGTTCCTCTATCTGGAAAAGGTAAATTAAACAAAAGTTTTTAATCGACAATTGTTTTACTAGTCAATAGTTTTAAGGTTGTCAAAGTAAAGATCTAAATAAATGAAATGTTGATTTATAGGGGACAAAATACGCTCGAATGTTAAGTTCAGTCGTGGGAGCTTTGTGTGGCTGCCGTGGACAACTTTTGGGCATATTTCCTGTACTCAATACAATAGTTCGACAAAGTCCAGATGAAACTAGTGTAAGTTTATATTTAAAATTCTGTAGAACAATTTTCACACCCTACATATGGGGTTGACAATCAATGTGCTGTATTGATAAAGTTAAATGTACATTGTACACAGCCGTCAGTATGTTAGTATGTTAGTTAACTGTCAGTTAGCAGAGGAAAATCATTGTAGATACGATTTTTTGATCCCGCAAAGTCTTCCATGAAATATTACAAAAAATCATTATCCGTTCACTGAATTTAGTGATATGTGAGAATTTTGCCTAGCAAATTTGCTGTAACTATTTTTCGACTCTGAAACGTTGCTAAGTATTTCAAGTGAATAATCTTGAAAAGTAATGATAGTTTGTAAATTACCTGTAAAATTTGTAATTAGTCAAAAGTGTGATTTAAGGTATAAAAATGTGTCTCAAAGCAAACGTGCAAAGCAAGATAACACAAAATAAACATTGTTTTTATTGTTCACGATAGATGGCTTTCCGTAGGCCTCTGCAAAAACTATTTTTCAATATTTAGTAGGAATTCATGTATAACTAATTGTAAGACTTGTTAAGTACATAATCAAATATAATTTTATGTAATGACATTTTTTGACAGTTAACATTCGTGACAAATACGGAGGGAGGTAAGCTAAAACAACCTGCTAACAACAGACTCCTTGTGGGACAAATGGCTCAACGAAACGAAGTTGGGAATTTTGTAAAAACCTCCTGGTCTTTCTGGGACGTACTGAAACATCTTTTGTCAATCGTGGACATGGACAATAAAGACATCAAAGAGCCATTGAAACTCCTTGTTCACAACTCTTCACTACTTCTAGCGAAACTAATGGAAGAGCTGGTGTCTCATGCCTCAGGGGTCTACGTAAGTCTAAGTCTATCAACTTTATTTTATGTAATTTAAAAATTTGATTACTTAGTTCCAAGTTAGGTAGTGCCAAGTTATATTTTGTGCAGAACTTTCCTTAATCTCTTAATAAAGACTGCAAATAAACTGAATAGAATCGTTTCCTTTTCAATACTTACTTCCTCAACAGAGCAAGTGACAGCCTGTTACAAATAAACATCTAATTGGCTATGAATTGATAAGGATAACTTTTTGCTATTCTATTTCTGTACATGAGTCACATGATTTTCACGAGACAAAAAAATCTTTAGTATCTATTAGACTTTTATGCTAATAAAAAGAAGAATAATGGTCGAGTAAACCGCAATGGAATAAAAGAGTTTTAGCTGTCAGCCTTCAAACGTAATAGTCCAGACATTTCAACAGAGCAGATTTAAAGTTTAAGGTAGTATAACTTTCAGTGCCACTGCCACACGCAGTTAAGTTTTATTTTCAATGAATTTAATAACTTTAAATGTATGAAGTAATGCAGGCAATCAAATTTAAAAAGTATTGTCTAATATATTTTATGCACATACTATGCGCAATGTTTCTTTAAGAGCATTATTCTCACGACCATATTTAGAACCGAGTAATATCTGCTTCCTCTATTTTACTTTCCAAGTACCTATTAAAATTTTTAAAGTGGGATAACAAGTTGAAGGATGAAAAACATGAATTCGTTTGTGCGTTTTGATTTTAGGGGGAGCTTGAAAGCGTTATTGGACAGATAATTGTAGCTACACCATCAAGATTCACGAGAACAAATCAAAGTCGAACCTGGAACACTGGCAACGGATCGCCAGACGCAGTTTGCTTTACTGTCGATCAACCTGGTGTATCTGTTTTCGGAGCTTGCATTTATTCTGGCACAGGGACATATGAATACGAACTGGAATTGTTTCAAGAGGTAAATACCCATTTTACGGAAACAGATTCGTGTTTTGCCATCAATACTAAAAAAATGAAATGAAAAAGTATTGCGACGACACACTTAAAGCATAAAACGAGCATTACAATAGTTAATCGTAGCCCAATGCTCACGCAGCGCACTTACGCATCATAAACTACATACCTTAACTATGTAAAGAATGCTTAAAGTAGCGACGTAGCTAATCGTAAGAATTCGCTGAGATGAACTGATGCCGAAAGTCTTCGTACGCTTCAATCTGGCGCTACACACTTAATCTCACGTCTAAAAAACCGTAAATGGTATGCTAATGATTGTATTTTTTTCAAACGTTAAGGTTGATGAAACTAATGGAGAAAACTGTGATCAACCGGGACCAAAGTGGGTTTCAATGGAGGTTATGCGAGGCACGTTTGATTCGGATGATTGCTGCGGGGATATTGCTGAGATTAGATTTCCGAGACCAGAACATATCAAAGTATATACTTAATTAACTGTTCAGTTTATTTCGTTTTAATTTAGTCAAGTGTATTAATCTTTCTGTTTTGTTTGCAAATAGTAAATTGCAAATATTTATCATTTAACATCAATTAGAAATTATACCGTGGCTAATGAAAGAGAAATCTCATATTGCCCATTCTTTTTGCAATGCTTTAATTTTAATAATGATGTATGTATGAAAACTAATAATTTGTCTTTGTCGTAGCCCGGAGTCAAGTACGCAATTAGACTAAAGAATCACGGCGGAAGAACGTGTAATGGAGATGGAGGTGTATCTATACTCAGGTGCCCTGATGGCACAACTTTTACCTTCAGTTCTTGTGCGCTGAGTTTTAATGGAACTAACCAAATCCGAGGCCAGATTCCTCACATCCTCTATTTCAGGTACATTTTGTCATTCATTCCCTTTAGACAGAATCTTTTCGTGACTTGTTTGCAAAAAAAGTATCATATTTCTTGAAACCTTCCTTTTATCGTTTCCAATTAGTTAATTTCAGTTGACTGCATAGTTTAAAGAACATTGTCTAATGTCAAATGATGTTTCACGCTAATTGTTGCACATTCAGAAACCCAGACGACTCAGATGCAAGACAAAAGGCTAAAGCAGTTGCAGAGATGCATGCCAGAAAATGTGCTCAAAGAATTTGCACTGCAGTATTTGACAATGCAAAAGAAGTTATGGAAAACGTTTCGTCTGAAGGAATCACAGAATTGTCTAGCAGTTCTTTAGTCACGACTTTATTGCCATCCATTTTGTCTCATTTACCTCATCTGGCTTTGTCTGATCCTCGCGTAAGTATTTCTTCTTAGTCGTTGTACGAATTTAAAAAATGGCGTTAAAGGGCTATTGACAATTTTTTCCGCACAAATCCACCAGTTAACTGAAGTGAAATTTCTTACTAGACTTTTTAGTTACCCTACTTTAAAGCTCTATAGATATAGATAATTAATATGTATTATTTAATCTACAGTTTTCGTAAAGAGTGAGTTCTCTCGACGAAATTAATGTAAAACTGTTTGGCATTTGTTGTTGTGCAGAGTTCCGTGGATTTGCTTGAATTGATCAGACGAATCCTTCCGTCTGTTTCGGATCTGAATAACAAAGTAATGACAATGACAAAAGGTGAAAAAAGAGCTGAGAGTAATTGCTCCGGCGTTCATTACGCTTGGGTTGAAAGTGAACATCCCTACAAACCTGCGACTCTAGCACATTACAAGTAAGTGGCTTGAAATTTTTTTGCATTTGTCATCTTCACTCTCCTCACATTTTTTAGCCACTGTACTGCATAAGTCTCATTCGGATTGCTATTAGCATATGTACCCTAATAACTTCTCTTGCTTCAGTGAGCATACTCTCGACTTCCACTGCACGCCCATTTACCTTCATTGAGTACAGCGTTATAATCAAGTGTAATTTCGGTAGAGTAAAACAGACTTATGGTCAATAAACATTACAGCACTCTTCAATCCTTAAAAAGGCATTGTTTTATTACTTTTTTTTATTGCAATTCTATTTTTCGTTAGAAGAGTTTTACGTTTAAATGCATTACTAAATATCTGCATAACGCGCAGACAGCGATCTAAAGATCTTTACTTGCAATAACATAAGTGGATCATTCGTAGGCTGTCTTTAGTGTGCCTATTTTCGTTTTAATAAACTGATGTCCAACATGATTTATTGAAATTTATAGCAGATGCAGATTCAAAAATATTTATATGGCACCATTGATCTGTATGCCATTCAACCTAGTGTGCTGTGCCATTATCTGTAAGCAGTCTTCGAAATCAAAACAGGCTTGGCTAGATTCGAATGCTCTTCTTTTTCACTTGCCTGCAAAAACACTCTCATGAATAGCAATTCAGTACTGAAAAATGATAGACTTACTACTCTGTTTTTGAGGATGAGCAACTTCTCGAGAGATTGGAGTCTAGACGTACTTTTAGTAAACTTTTATTTCCTGTGAACATTTTAAAGTGTTTAACGTAATCAAAGACTACCTCTGTAATTAATTTTTGGTGTGACTTGCATATTTTTATATTCGCTACTTGTTTCACAATGACTTCAACGAAGCTTCTTTGTGAATACAGTCTGAATATTATTCTGTCTTTTAAGAATTAATGAAGTATTTTGTAATTACTTTTGTAGATCTTCTATGATATTATACCTTGAGGGTTTCAGTACAGAAAATGTACAAAGCTCTCTCATCTCTGTAGCATTAGCATAGCATATATGGAATTGATATAATTAAATCTATTTTCTTCTGTCCTAACATGTGGTTTCAATAATGAATTTTCTAGAGTGAATTTCCCTTCATCGGTTCAGCGAATGACGATTGAATTTGATCCTCGCTGTTGTACGGCTCAATCTGAGGATAGTGTGAGACTATACATTCCATTTGGGGCGGAAGTGCCACAGAACGTACCTGTATCACTCGACGATCCAGATTGCCTGTCATCCTATATCCCTATCATGGAAAGATATACTGGTGCTGAAAATTGGCCACAAAAATCAATTATCCTTCCTGGTAATTTCCGAGATTATTGTTATAGTCTAAAAGTTATTGATATTAAGTAAAATATTTTTTACAAATAAGAAATTAATAATATATCGTACGAGGAAATGGTAAGGTTCATATTGAGATATACCTACGTAATATTTACTTTGAAGATTTATTTGTTAGTAATACGAAGATATTTCTTAGTTACCTATCCCATAAATAGTTTGAAAATTCAAACGCATATCATTTGATTTAAGATGGGGAGAAGAGAGACGATTGTTTGTTTATGGGGTTTATCTCTGTAACTAAAATAATCTTGAATCATATACGACCCTAATATAAAAGATCTTGTAATTACAAGGAAATGTTTTGAATTTGATAATACATGGGATGTGCCTACTAGGAGTGATATGTGATGATTGTTAGGCTTAAATAACGTCTCAACAAGGAATAATTTCTCATAATGTAAATCTCGTTATACAGGCAATGAAGTTCTCTTCTCACTGGAAACTGCTTCGGATTACGCGAGAGCTGACAAAAGCCAATACTTTGGTTTTCGTTGTCTCGTCTCGGGCTTCGAATGGAGAGAATGTTCTGGTCTTTGTCGACTTGAAATGGAATTGGCCTACTTGGGTGGCTTCTGTGCTCATGAGATGATCAAAAAAGATCTCGTCCTCCCTCCTGTCTCAGGTTCATCTCTATTCTGACTATCTCTGCCATCCATTAACTGCGTTGCATAATGTTATAAATAATAGTGTACACTTCGTGCTCTTCTTTAAAATACATGGTCATGCCATAATCATATGCAGTCGCTAATGAAAACTACTTTAAATTAGAAAGGAAGTTAAGGAACGTTATCTGTAGCTTATAGTTGCCAGCAGTTGATGTACGGAATAGCATATTAAAAGCTATCTCTCTTATAGAATGAAAGAAAAAATGGTGAATCAACAAGTTCATCCTGACCTTTGACTCCCTTAGATTTAAGTATAAGGATTAAGCTCTGATTAGCAGAGTGATAAAATAATCTTTAGTAATCTTTAAAAAATCTTTGTCCTAATCCTCCTTGTCACTTAATATTCTTATACAAAAATACAGAGCCCAAAATGCAATATACATTGGTAAAATAATTTATAGTGGCCTATAATTAGATCATGGTCAATCCATTATAAATATTATGTGATTTAGTTTGATATATATATTATATGAAATTGAATGCTCTCATAAATTACTCTTGTCAGTTTTATCGTGATGACAGCAGCCCTGACCATATAAATAGCTGTAGATTATTTTTGAGAGAACTGTGTTACGTACCGAGTTTTTCTTTTCTTTTGCTGTTCATGTTATAATAGAAATTTATTTACGTAAATATCCTTTTCAATGTGTCATCAACTAGTGTCGGCAAGTTGTAACCTGCACGAGTAAGTCAATATCATGCAAATTATATGTTCGTTTATAAGTGGAAAGAATTACTACGAGTCTTGGAGTCTTACTCATTTAAACATGTTGAGTGAAAGCGTTAATCATATAATATGAGAGGAATATTGATTAGCTAATGTATATATGATTATGAAAGGTTTAGTTTCTACATTTTCTCGTTGTAAGTAATTAATCTTAAAACTTTATTAAGATTATAGTAAATGAATAGGTGCACTTATGCTATATGTACGTCATCAAGTAATTCACGAATGTCAAATAATCTGTCATTTTGCATTGGAAAGTTTTAATGTATGGATGTACACTTTGTAAATAGCCGAAGAGGTCGAGACGTCTCTGGAGACAAGTATTTGCGAAGAGAAAATGATAGAAATCTGTCTGAAGCATCATCCTCTGTTTGCCAAAGGAATTGGTCTGGAATATTTCCCAGCTGTGCAAGAAGCTTTAGATGGGATCGTTCCTCTCAGGTTAGCGAATTAAAAGTATTCTCATTGATTTTTTTTGTTTTGTGCCTCATTTGTTTGCGTACATTTTTTTTTCGCCGATGAGCCAATGACATTTCAGGTTTTCCAAAGAGAAGGAAGTGGAGATAATGTATGCCTTGCGGTTCAATGGCTTTGTTTTGCTTGCTTATCAACAATGATGTGCCTTTTGTTACGAATTGTAGTTAAATGCGTTTGGTTGGAACCCAATCCCATTATGACATTTGGTTGATGCATTTATTAGTCAAAGGAAAATATTATAAGTTAAAACTGTGATATGCAGCCTTACGAAATTAGGATGCCACCTGTTTCGTTAGCAGCTCATGTTTGTGTCAGGTACTTAATTTTTTCTCACGCCTTGTAATGGGACCGTGTAAATAATTCAAGCAGTGCAGGAAGTATAGCTCGAAAACGAGGAGAGCGACGAAATGTGTGTGGTGGTCCTTATGGTCTCGTAAAACATCAGTAGGTAAACGTTTTAGTAAGTAAATGCCTGCGATATCGTTTCAATCTCTTTGTTACTAGAAATAATCTCTCCCTGTGTAACTTTCTTGCATAACTACGATATCGAAGAATAAAACGCTAAGTGATGGTTACCAAGGAAAAGTTTATTTTATACACTCATAATATAGACATACGTGCCCACCTACCTACTCTGATAAAAATGCATTTCCAAAACTCCAAAGTCACGAAACATAGAAATAAGCAGATGCCTAGCCTAAAATAGAATGATAGATCCTGCTATATGTAGCATGTAGGATATCGTTCATACTGCCAAAAGACGTGGTTCACCTACCAAAAGGATGTGGAGTATCCCCTTTCGGATTTTGATTTCAGGCAAATGTATCCTTTTTTCTTTGAGGCTCAATTTACCGAACTGTTTACAAATGGTGAGGAAGTTCCTTCTTTAAATTCCATAAGCCATCCTTCGTTTAATATTGAAATAGATACTTGAGCTATCTCTCTCACTACACTTGCTCTCTTTCCTTCCGTCCATTTTCAAATTTTAATGTCTTAATGTTGAATATTGGGTTTTAGCCTAACCACTACATTTGAACGACAGTTATCATTCCATGAATATAGAGTTCAATCTCAATCTATCAAATTGTTCAAGCTTGTTTACAAAAAATCCAAACAGCATTTCCCTCTAGCTCTAGCCATTACATATCCAATATTCATTCGGGTTACAACAATAAGTAACATGTCCTTTGATTTGGTAAATAGATACAAGTGGTTATTACAGTTTACTATATTATGGTTTACTATACGAGCTCGTGAGTTGTGACCCATGCAATTGAAATCCGTAGATTCCATGTCTTTTGTGGTGACTAATAATTTCTTTGTTTTCATTTTGAATGCGAAGGCTATTCATAATGACTGTATACGTAAACGTAAATATAAATTATCACAATCAGGACAGTAAACTTTTACTCGTGACATTATAAATACTATGAACGTAGTACATTACATCATTACGGTTTATATCTATATCTATTAAAGACGTCCAAAATCTTATCCATTAATATGCTATTAATTTGCAATGCAAGCAACGAAAACATCTTGATGACAGCATAATGTTCTCATGAAATAGACCACAGTACAAACAAGTAATAACATGCATAGAGACTGTGAAAATAGCATTTAGCAGACCCACGTTGAACTATATGGCTGTAGTGCAATTTCTGTTTTCTTGTGCTAGCTAGCAATAGCTGCAAAGAAAATGGTTAGCAACAAAAGATGAAATCATAAGCCACCGTATACGTGGGCATATAAAAGTGTTTCGGGGTACAGTACAGAATTGTGCTGCTTTATTTAATTTTTTGCACGGTACTACTGAACCCAGAGCCTTGTCATTTAAAATCCCATTTGTACTAATTAATGCTCCATTAAAATGAAGATTAATAGATGCATTTTATGATGCTGATGCTAATGCACAAGTCCATAAGGAAATGCAGCATGCAATATTCACTTAGTGTCAGTCCTTTTTAAAAGAGCCGTGTTGCATAAGTTAAGTTACAGATATTAATGCAGTTATATTTTCCTTCTACGCTGCTAATATTTTGCTATGATATAGAATAGTGAGATTTTTAAAGATGGCAATTGATGAAATTAAACTAATGAGGAAAATGGAATGTAGAATGACTTAATGTAGAGACCTTTGTAATTTATTGTGTGCAGAGATAAGAGGAGATAGGAGATGAAGTATTTGCCTTGTTCTTCTTTTGACTTTTCCGTTTGCATGGGATGATTCTTCCATAATAACTTTGGGTAGCAACAATTTCAATTTAGTCTGAAATAATAGATTTCCTAATAGCCAAAACGTGTACGTCGCAACAGATTTAATTTAAAAGCAAAGGAAAAATGTATTGAACAGTAACAAGTTGTGTAAACAGAATTGCATAAGATTTTCGAGTTAGTTCAGTCAACGTCGCTATGTAGAGATAACATTGTTGTAACGTAATGAGTCGTCTTGCCTTTTCTTGCGGTTTCCTCCTAGTCCCACACAGTTCAGTGGGAAAGAAACTTGAATCTTTGTTCGGATGACTACACTTGACTTGAAAAAGAAATTGAAACTCTGATTTTTCTTTCTGTTCATTGTTGGCATTATTGTTCATTCATAGAGTTTCGAAGAAAGGACTGAAATTGATGGCGTAGTGCAGTTTCGTTGCTGTATTTGATATCACTTCTCCAAAACGAAACATTTTACAACTCCTACATGCATGCCAGGTTAAAAGGTTTACAATCAGAAGCTTACACCAGGCAGGCAGGCAACACTAACAATTACGTTTGTCCATTGATGACTAAACGCACTCATTCACAAAACGATTTAAGGTTCTCACCATTTCTAAGCTAAACGTTTCTATGTAACGTGATCATTTATCTGAGCTGCCGTTCAAGTAAATCCGAGTTGAGAATGACAGAAAAGAACGGATGCTTGGAAGACATGTAACAATGTCTTCTTTCTTAGTACAGACTCTTTCTACCTGGCTGTGACTTGTGAAATTACATGAAAGGTTACAGCTCAAAATTCAAATTAAGGATATGCTTTGCTACTCGTTTCTGCAATTGTTACTGCTAATCCCAAAATCCATTTATTACCGTGAAAAGTACAAAATAACATGAGAAATATAATTTATACTTTTGACGTTTATCATTCAAATGTTCACATGTAAAGGAGTATTTTCTTTTTGTTTGTAGTCACATTAAGCAACAAGTGTAGCATTGGTTCATGATTAAAATGCTACACCCCAGCTTTAAACTGACAAGAGAATCTTAAAGTTATTTAATCAAATATTTAGTTTATTACGATATGTGTTTCTGTTTGACTCAAGTCGGATTTATAATATTTCCAGGCTACGTGTATGTACAAATACAAATGTCCATGAATTATCAGTTATTGCCATTATGATGTCAAATATATCTTCGTTGTTGTCTACGTGTGTTAACAGCTAATCATTCTCTATGTTGGAAGGGATATTTAGGATTAGAAAATGTAAATAGAGATAAAGGGATTTGTCTGCAACATGTAGGCATACCTGGAAATAGTCAACATGCTTCTTGAGGTTAAGAGCAAAGAAAAAACTGGGGCTCAGTGTTCAGGCGTCATTATCATTAAATGTAAACTTATGTCATGATAGCTGTCGTTTTTGTTGTCACGTCACGGTAACCGCACGATAAACCGTTAAGCTACTGTTGGATTAATTGCAAATGGACTTGTAATTACATTGATATTTGTTTTTGTTTCATAAGAATAGTTTTAACGACCTTGTTACGCTATGTTTTCAAGTGGTAATTTAATAGTTGATATATAATGTTTGTTTTCAATGCAAACTAGTGAAATCCAATTAATACTTGATGGCTATAGGTAACTGATTATTTTGTCAGCTATATCTTAGTACTGCGTGATGTAATTGTAATAATAAATTCAGTAAATAGCTGCAGAACAGTACAAGATGCACTAGATATTCTGTTTTCAGTATAATTTGAAGGAAATAGTTCTATAAATATACGAAGGATTTAAATTGAGTTTAAAATACTTTCTGACGTTGACTCATATATTCTGTAATATATGTCATAATAATGTTCTTATATGGTAGTTGAAAGTAGGGAGATATTTGAAACTCAGAAGTGCCTTTCTTCATTGTAGCATATTGCATATTAAGATGTGTGTATGTGATGTATGAATTGCTTTGCTAGAGACCGTGTTAACATTCACCCCTCATTGTTTGCATTTAGGGAGGTCCATTGTAAATAATGTGAATGTGAAGTGCAAGGGAAGAAAAACAGCACTTGAAACAATCCGACACTTTTCCACGTATTTTCTGTTTGGGTTAAAATATCTGAACTGTATATGAAATGAGAAAGGCTTTTCTGAGAACGGCGAACTCACGTTTTTCCAGTGCATCAAAGCAAAGTACCTTTACAATAATTTTGGTAGCGTCCGCGGTACTACATTTTCTCAACAAAAGACGTACTGTTCACATTTGCTAGGAACATTCCCATTTTTACCATATGCGCTCTATCAAAATCTGTTGATTCTAGAAGGCTATGGAGAAGAGCTACTTATTTCCAATGCAAATAATTCTTAGCATTCTAAATGCATTGCTTTCAATTGTATTTGTCTATGCATATTTATGCTTTGCATTGTTTATGACAGATAATTACAGCTAGGAATGTCAAAATGTATTTATGTGAAAAACAAATAGATTTTAAATTGCATCAATCAACGTTATTCATTCAGCGGCACAAAAAGTGTTCTCAGAAGGTCGCTATCAAATTTAAGTAGATCATATTACAACAACCCTTGCAAAATCACAGAAAATAAATACATACAGCCATAGTTGTATGTGTTTGCATGTATTTTTCGATGAACTTTTATTTACATTTCAATAGAATCGCTGCTAACTGATTTCGTTCCCAGAAGTATTATGGATAGTTAGAATGAGAAGTATAAGCAATGCTTGATTACTTCGCTTGCGGTTTAGAAAATGTTCAGATATTTTATAATCATATCTTATTATGGCTTTTCTTTGCTATATATTATAAAATATTGTCCTTGTAGAGGAAACAGTAGGTAAATAGTAGAAATTGTATCTATAGTATAATGTGTCTTTACAAAGTAAGAAATAGCTGGTGTACATTAGCGTTTAATTATTTAGAAAGTCTCCTTGGTTGCCTGTCAGAACGTGAATGAAAGATTTGCAAATAAATGCTATTTCAGCACAGCATATCACTACCTCTGTTACGTTATTTTTAGTGAAACCGAGTAAGGTGAGCATACATTACTTAGAGCACTCCTGGCTAAAAAATGTTTATCAACTCACCCTAAAAACCTCGAACAGTCAATTACATAGTACAACTTTGACTTTTTTTTAAACATGCTAAGAAACAGATAGTATATTCAACTGCATTTAACAAGTTGAGATTTATGAATGGAATGCACCTCACTGCGCTGTGTAAACGTCCTGTAAACTGTAAAATTGCATTTTAGTTCAAATACCATTTCCAATGTCTGTTACTACTGTACAGCTATTTAAATAGCTAATTGGTATTAGGTTAGCAAATTGCATTAATTATATTTATTCACGTGAATATGATCAATAGGAGCATTCCTGATGTTATTATTAACAGAACAAATCCCTTTTCTTTAGCTCTGATTAGAATTAATGGTGTCATTATATTCAAATGATCTTATTATTTTGACGAATAATAACTTATTTACCAACTTGCCCCCGGGGTGCAGAGCAGACTCACTTTTATGCACTCTCGTTGTAATGCCTATGCCTCGTCTCAAGTTGCACAAATCTGATTATTTGCTTCTTCCTGCTACGTGAGTTAAAGCTTCTTCTGTTCATGCAGATAAACATTTGTGTTATCTGTGGATTGTGGAAGAAGCTTGACTATATTTTACCTTGTCGAAAAGAAACAAAGATGAACATTTTTCTCGTGATTTTCTTCCGTTCGTGTTGAGGGTTCCCTACAGATCAAGGCTATACGTAGCTTTGCTTGTTTTGAGATTCCGTCTTCCTCTTTTAGTTTGTTTTTGTAGATACGTGGCAGAGTATATTGGGATTTATTTTTCTATTACCACTGACGAAACAACCAAATTGTGGAAGTTGCTCTTGCATATGATCGATTATAATAGATGTGGTGATTCCACTAACTTTTTTGTTCATTTTTAACATAGGTACAGAATAAACTGCAATAAAGCCCAATCATGTGCGAGCGATCGACCTTTTTAAGGCTTAGAGTCTGTGTAATTTTTAATTGTCCAAAAAATACGTAAAAGGGAAAGTATGATATTTCATAAATAAGAAACGGTTATTTATTTTTCAGAACAAATATCGGCAGAATCTTGAATTGCAATGCAATTGAAAATTTAAAATTAAAATTTTCTCGATAATATGTGTTTGGTATGTGATGAGTTTGAAAAACTCAATTATCCAACAAATATGCAACTTAGTATTTTATTATCAATAATCTTAATTAAAAAAAGGATCATTCTTTCACGAGTAAGTCTGATTACTTTATAGAAGTTGCAATATGCATCCTTTTCCTATTTGTGACAAAACAATTTGGATGGTGAAACAAAGGATTTTTAAGACAATTCGTAAAAGTGGGATCTGATCCAAATTGCAACTGTATATCTGATAGCTACAACTTTTTCTATTGGAATGACACTACTAATAGTGATTTAAAGACAACGTGCTTTTAAATAGAAATTTTTTTCCTTGAAAGTGGATTGCTTGCTAATGATTGGCGTTTCTTCTCGTATTTGCATCATAGAAAATGTTTGGTTTTCTGTTTTAAGGAAAGGGAAAGGATGTTAATTTCATTTTGTGTAAACAAAAATTAAGTGCGAACCAGGTGTTGTAAATAAACAAACATTTCTTTGATAGTTGACGCAAATCAAATGAGCTAAATAATGTCGTGGAGAACAATGAGTATTAAATGAAGAAATCGGAAAAGCGCAGTCTAGTAGATAATGGCTGATGGTGATAGTAGAGAGTGTAGAATTATAAATAAAGTTTAAAAAAGTGGTAGCCGTATAATAGGCGGATAACAAAAAATTTGATTTAAGCTTGAAGGCAGTAGTGCTAAGATGTGTTGAATGCTTGCTTTTGTCAAGTGAAAAAGGTGAAATGAGTCGTGCATGCTCCGAGATTCTTTTCTGAATTGAACGCTGACAAAGAAACTTTAGACAAGTTGTAAATTCTTGTGCTGTGCAAAGGACAAAAACTCTCTTTCTAGCTTATGAATAAAAGGAAATGGTTAAAACCAAAACGGAGCTGAGTATTCACTCTGCTCTACTACAAATAATGTTATCATGTTGAGATAGGAGTAGATGATGATGGTCCATGTCGGCGTGCGAACAAAGTGATTTACATATCCTATTAATTATCTTCAACGGAAGTCCTAATCTTTAAACAACACCTAGTCGCAATCCAATATACTTCTCAAATAGCAGATTGACTGAGAAAATGTTTTAGCAGATTTTAATCTTTGTTAAATTACTTGGATAGTATTTAGTCAAATAGGATGCTGACGATCAAGTTTTAAAAATTTCGGCTCGTTGTAAATTACGCGTTGAGTATTATCTCGATATTTTTTAGTCACAAAAAGAAGTCTCTTCGTTTTTTTATTACCTACCTTTTGTTAGATAGAAAATTTATTAGTAGTTTTTTGTTATTGATAGTCGGTAGTATTGTTGTTGAAGGTAGTATTTATGATGGCTGAGGTACTTAATATCCTAAAAGGTGTTTAACACAAAAAATCTGTAAGGGAAATGTGCGTTGGTGGTTGTGTGTGCACATGCCTTGCCTTGTGTGTGACGAAAGATGTATATTGAGGATGATTAACCCGGTAGATTAGTGAGTGTGGTTGGACTATAGGTCTAAAAGGCTACACATGAAATGATGCGATAATATGTGATCTGTCATGTTATGAAAGTGATTTAGAGGAGAAGGATGGCCGGGCAGGGAGTAATATAATCTAATAGGAGTATGCTACAGCTGTTGTGAGTCTCTAGTGGTAATGTATACGAGGAACTCGTTCTCTTTGTCTACACATTAATTGCCATTACATGCTTAGCGAAGCATTTAGTATTTGGATGTGATGTAATGAAATGTCTGAAGAGATCTTTGCTCATCTCAACAAACACTCAACCGTATTAACTCGCCGTGAACCTAGATAAACCGTAAATATCCTATTAAGAGCAGGCAATATCCATGTGGCAAGTCGACTTGGATTAACTTTAAAAAATGATTGCTCAACAAAGCCGCTTTCTTTCTTTGTCAAATGTTCAATGGGATATTTACGCCTTTCTTTGATTCCTACTCAGTTTTCTGGAGGGCTCAGATTCGCCTCTCTCATCATTTAGCACTAATTGTCAGAGCCTAGAAGTTTATTGCTGTCGTAGGAAGGAACTAATATAAATCGCAAGGGGGATGGTAAAATATATTTAATTTTATTAAATGGTTTTATTTGTCATAGGCAATGGGATGGAGAGCTATGTGCTATCAGTCTTAATATATTCTCACTTATTGTCAGATGAGATAGGAATGAAGGGAGTCGGAGATAGGAGAGCTGAGAGGAAGATAAAATTCAATGTCTCGTCTGCTCATGAATTATCTTGCCTCTTTTTCAACTTGAAATAGTTTAGCATTATAAAGTAGCCTAGTATTTTGTTGTCATTATGGATCCTTGCATTCCATTAGACATTACATACATTAGCGTTAACTACATACTCGTGATCCGAAGCTTTCCTGTCAATTTCATTCATGAACCTAACTCACTAAGTATACTATATGCATGTGCTGATGGATGCTTCTCTATACTACTCTGTTCTAAATAGCGAGCAAAGATAAGGCTAAGAATTTCCGTATAAATCTCATATTATTATTATCCTCCTCTAACTATGTATTAACTACGTCAGATATACTTTATTCAAAAGAGTAGATCCTTAAGGTCGTTATAATAGCATGTATAATACTATATTGTTGTGACTACATTAATATCTTTATACTTTCAGACTTAGTCATTAATGTATATTAATCTTTAGAGCATTTTATCCTGGCGTTCCTCTTGCTTTCTACTGGCACATGTTGGGAAATTCTATTAACGGAGAAATAGGGACAGTCTGTTAGGTCCTCTCATGCTTTCCTCTTCAGAGAATATTGTTTTTATTACTCCTGCGACGACGTTGAAAGAAATACATTGTAGTTAGTATTAAGCGACGAGCAGATATAAGGCAAGAAAAAAAATGATATGCTTCATTAGCGAGACTGGGACGAGCATCCTGTGATTTTTCACTTGTGAGTCTCTGCAATCATCTCGAACATAAAAGTAACTTAAATGTTCTGACCGCATCCACGAATATATTAATAGGAGAGACTGGTTATAGGTGTAACTATATGCATGGTCAACTAATTTTTCCAATAATTATGTTCACTATTAGTGTCTGTTCATCCAGTTAGTCTCTTCAATTTACAGTTGACTAAATTACAGTAGTATACTTAGGCTTCATATATGAATCTCAATGAAAAACTTATCTCGGGAAACCAAATACATGCTCTATAACGATGTGAAAACACTGGCCAAGATAAATAAACTATCAACTTTACACACAACTCAGTGATTCGCTAATTTTTGCATTCATTACATTTTCTAAGACTCATCCACCAAGTTCCTATTCATTTAACGCTCCAAGCGTATACTTTATGTTAGATAAATACCCCTGTGCTCATTTGTAATTCTAAAAGATAAGCAAGGAAACTGTTTCTTCTTTTTTCTACCATTTTGTTTATGCTCACATCCAGCATTAAATCTAATGTTTACATTCACACAAAGCCTTTTCTTTTGTCTTTCATGAATGCTTTCAATTTCGGTGTGTGTTTATGTTCCACTTAAACATTTTTTAATAGAGATACGTCTGCAAGGCTTCGGTCCCTCCGTGCGTGACATGAAATCAAATGCATGCCTCACTCAAGAAAATACTATCTGCATATAATCTGTACATTTGACATGATAACTCAGAACAGTGACCTATTTTATTTCTAATTGACTCCTTCATTCAACAGAAAAGGAGCTGACAAGAATATTTTACTTTTTCTCGCTCCTTTCTTTAAATAGGCTAGATTCAATGTACTAAGCCTTCCCTAACTGGGTTATATGAACACTGTTTTTCATTTGAGGAACAAGTGAAAGGATGCCTTGTACATTTCCGTTACACATTACTGAAATGTTTAGGGAAACAAATCCTCTATATTTGCATAAATATTATAAAAATCATGTTAAAGAAAGAAAATCATTGAAAAACACAAGATGATCTGGCTTTTTTTATGCGTCTATCAAAATGTGTGATTTATTCAAATCTCAAAATTATCATCGTACTCCAAAAAATGCAAGTACAGATATTTACGCAGACATAATTATTTATTGAATTCATATATAGTTGCTTAAGGATTGCCTACGTATAATAAACGTTGGTATTTTCCGTTTGAACCAAGATTTCTTCATCCTATGCGGATACCTCCTAAACTCAACAAAACATTTTACCAAGAGTTTTCACGAATGGTGTTCGATATAATTCAATATAAGGGTGAGTGCCGAGAGGTTCTAAAACGTTCCGGCTCTAATATTGTACAGTTTAGTTTTGAAGTGATGACACATGTAGCTGAAAAAATGAGAATGCTTAGTAACTACTGTGAATTATGGCTCCAGTGGTGTCTCTCTTCTTATCACTTCATTGTATTATATTGGCTTGATGTTGTGGTGACGTTTTAAGGAAAAGAGCAAGACAATGTATACTTAAGACTCTTGTGACCTGGGCTAGACGAGAGTCTTAGTCTCTTCAGGACTACAATCGCTTTATTTCTTTTCTTGGACGGACGTCTGTCGGCTCCTTTTCTCTAATAATTGTTTACATGTCCTTCTGTCTTCGCTGGTAATATTTCCAGTCGTTTTCCCATGGATTGGAGGATGGTACAGGATTAAGTAGGCACGTAGACCAGTCCGCACATGAATTGTTGAAATTGTACACCAGCCAAGTGTTAAAAGTTTAAGCCCCTTCCATTACGGTTACACTACAGGGCAAAGTACACTAATAATACCCATTAAAATTAGTGCCCCAATTCCCTGTACATCTAAGTCCTTTAAATTTACAAGATTTGACATGAAAGTAACTAATACCTAGGACGGCTGTCCGTAATGGGATTGCCTATTAAAATAAACGATTCCCTGTTGTTAGTGTGTAGTTGATTGACCTTCCCAAGGGAAAATATCTTTGACAAAAATATGCAGCAGAGCTATACGAAAAGGATCGTAAAATAAGATTCTTATGAAGCTACACTAATATCATATGCCCCAAAAGCTCAATGTATTCCTAAATGTATCAGATTCATAAATATCGCTAGGAAATTGTGGTATTTCTAGACGATTTCTATTCTGATCACAATCAAAATTAAAATATATTACAACTAACGAAGTTGATTGGTAAGATAATGACTGAATATCTTTACGAAGTGAAGTCGAGTTGTAAATTTATATGTATGCTCATTATGATTCATCCTGGATTCATCTAAAAAAATAATTTGTCAAAACTAAGAAATAAATATGAATGCCGTAAGTCCTCTAAAAATGAAAAAAAAAATCTTATATGCCAATGTCACAATAGACAGAATTCTATTGATTAACGTTCAAATTTTCAGAAAAGAGTATATTTACTTTACTCATATTTGTAGCTATTCATAAATACATCATCTTGTAATTAAGACAGAATATCTTAGCCTTATTTACTATCACACAAAACAATATAGATTTACATCCCATTTAAAAGTTAGTAAGGCTTTTTACATGTTTATGAAACACATTCAATAATTGAAATCTTATTTACATGTAAATTGTAATATTATAATATGTATTGCGACACTTTGTGAAAAACCACAATCAAAGTTACACTTTTTTACAATATTTAATCAATCTTAATCTAAATATACATGAAAATGATGCTCTTTGATGTAAATATTGCGTGTATATAGGTAACAGTGTTATATCATAAATAAAGTCTGTGTTTGCGAAGTGCAAGAATTTATCTGTTTGGGTTACCCACAGAAGACTTAATTGATTTGACGGGAATATTAGCAAACAAATAAGTATACATATAAATTTGTCTTGAATCAACAAATCTGTTGCATACCCTGCATAGTGTAGTATTTTTCCAATCAATCAAGAGTCACTGATCAGTCAATCATATAATTTTTTTACCTATTGAAAAATTAAAGTAATTGGATTCATTCAGTGTAATGGCCCACATTTCTGACTTTTAAATAACAGAACCTACAGACATGTATTCCTTATCCACCAACAGCTCGCTTTGCGTAATTCTTGTTAAGAAATTACAATTTGGCAAAAAAAATTAAGGTTTGTGGAACTTTCCTAACTCCTCGTCGCTTTATCACATTATTGTTAGGCCAACCTTATTTGATCAATGACTGTTTCAGAAATGATTAGTTGGGTGTCCCTACCATTGTCGGAGTAATGTGGGTCTCAAAAAAACAAAATATCAGGGAACTAATATAAATATGTCACGTAAGGAACGCAACAACTTGAATGGATTATTTCTCATAAAATTTCTTGCCACTTCCACTCAACAACTAAATGAAAAGCTATCTGAAATGGATATGTAGGTTTTATTGCAGAAGAATTAATGAATTTAAAAATGGAAGTAGAATGAAAAGTTTTCTCTCCTGGTGTCTAGCTAGTGAAAAATGCGTATTTTTGAGGATGTGCATTAACTCGAGTAAAAATATTTTCAATAGCGTTTTATTAATGTAGATATGAAAAAAGGAGGAAGACAAGAGGGGATTTTTCCGTTTGTCTCGCATTGTATTACATACACAGCATGAAGTGGGAGTAGCTATTATGTAGAGTAGGTAATGAATGTATTGTAATTATAGGCACATGTGTGTGTATAAGTAATGAAAATGGTAAAAATAGTGTGTAGTATAGAGCAATTGGTAATTGAACATAATAGAAATGAAAACAATCACAAAAGTAGTAATTGTGTATCAGTCAGTACTTTGGTACTATTAAAAAGTACATAATAATAATAAGTATGCACTTAATTGAATATATATTAAGGTATATATTGGAGAGTGAGTCTCTCTCCTGTACTATCGTAACAGATACAACAAAATGCGTAATAATATTGAGAAAAGAAAAGTTGGAGTTATGGGGCAATAATGCTAACAACAATAATAATGGAATAAAAGTTTATTGCACAGAGGAAGAGGATGGACTAATTGGAATTGAAGGCAGCGGTCGTTGTTGGTGTTTTTGTTGAGGCGGCTGTGAAGGCGGTGTGGATGGAGTGGTCGTGCACGTCGTTTCTGACGACAAAGACGAGGAAGACGTGTCTGACGTAGAATGAGCATCAGGAAAGAGTGTCGTGGCATTGGGTGACCCTTTCCCATTCGGTTTCGTTGTCGGCGACGTGGCGTTTCGATTAGTTGGACTATTACCGAGGATATTTATAGTAGAGCGAGGGTTAGTAGGATGTGTGAGTTCTGCGTAGACGTGCGTCTGAACATCTTTTGGTTCTGTGTACTCGCACAGGAGTGGCAAATGATTATTTTGATGGAGTGTGGCTGGGGGAGGATGACTATGAATTTTGATTGGGGTCGTCGCCGAGATTTTGTTAGGAGTCAGCTCGGAGTAGATGTGCATTTGCGAGTCAGACGGGTCTCTGTATTCACAAAGCGGGGCAGTCTTTGGCTTGGACCGAATCTGAGCGTATCTCATGGGGCTGGTGGCTGCCGAGGAGGAAGAGCGGGTAAGGACCTGCGACGGCGGCGGCCCACTCGGCGCTTGCGACAGAGGCGGCGGAGTTTTGCCATTGACTGTGACTGAGGCTCCACTCCCGACAACGTTGTTGCACATGGTGACATCCGGAGGACTAGACAGAGCCGACTGCTCCTTCACGTGGATCAGGTCGTACAAATGGTCGATCGTTTCTTTGGCATCCCAGAAAGAGTCGGGTCGCGACAGTTTCTCGCGAAGACCCTCCAGCACGTCAGTGCTCAACTCATTGGGCATCGTCTGCACGCCTTTGTCCTCCATCTCCACGTCTTCGAACAGCATGGACCTGGGTCGGTGGTGGATGTGCGGGTGGTGATGCAACCCGGTAGGCACTTGCGACATCTTGTACACAATGTCCGCGAAGTCGTGCTGTCCGAGATCCCCACCGCCGCTCGGGTCTTTGCACATAGAAATGGACTTGGTGCAAGAGGCGCCGGATTTTTGGTGCGGTTTTTTCCGCCGCAGCACAAAGACACACATTGTGACCAGGAGAGAGACTACAATGGAGACCGCCAGAGCTCCGATGAAAATCGCCATGATTCGCAATCGGTTAGGAAGTTGAGGAGTGTAGAAAACATCCGCCCCACTCTCTGTAACTTCCTCTAACTCATTCATACACATAAATATGTCCTTGGAGCACAGGAGTTGCAAGTCTTCGTAGGGTAAGAAACTTTCGTTAAGAGCCAGGCAACTCATCCCCTTCTCGCTAATCGGACAACGACTGTTGTTTAACAGTTGGTCATGGAACCAGGATTTAGAGCCTTCCAAACTCAACACTGATGCAAATGTTTTACCACAGTCACACATTTGGGAAAAGGTATTGTTGCGTACGAAAGCTAAAGGCAATTCTGTTTGCCGCCCCGTCACGATAAAGTCAACCTCAACTTCCCCCCACGTGTTCCCACTAATCTCCGTCGAATTCACGTTCTCCGACGAAGACACTAATTCCGGAGCGTACTGACTCAAGTCGATCCCACTCTTATTCACTTTGTCAAATGTATTGTTCACGAAATTCACTCGAGTCCAGTCTTTGAAGGCCATTCCATGGGAATCCACAGTCCCGAAGTGACAGCGATGAAACGATGCAGTTCCAATGGAAGCACTCATGCTATTCCCTTCCAAATGCCCTACTGTTGAATCCGACCAAATCATCTTCTCAATCCCGGAAGCAATACAGTTCTTCTCGAACTTGCCGATTTTTGAGCCGCGGATTATCAATGAGTCACTAATGTAAGTCGACTCGAAGAAAGCATTCTCTTCGATCACTCTCACTGTGCTATTCACGATTGCGACTTCAGAAATAGACAACGGCTTTATGGCCGCTCGACTTATTTTGTCAATGTCACAGTTAATAAATCCCACATTTGTCAATAATGATGGGAAGGCCTTCGGAGGGATTTCTCCAATTTGGCACTCCTTAAAAATTATTGAAGGAGGCGAGTAGGATGATCCATCTGGCGAACTTCTGCTTATACCTAAAATTAAAAAAATATGCAAAGGATAAAGACATTGAATGGGGTCGCAAGCAATAGCCAAGCAACAGGAAAAAAACTTTCTTATCTAACGAATAAATACTTTTGGAAATCACGGTGCACAAAATCATAATCCAGAACCCAGCAACCACAAGAATTCAGCTCATACATACACAGTTCAGGTAAAACTACTCTACAATTTCTGCTCAGACAAAATAAAGCTTAAAACATGCGATAGCACTGTGAAAAAAATTAGAGACAGGGAAATGGTTGAATGGTTTCGTTTTAGTTCCTACATAGCTTTACTATTTAAGCGTCTCTTAAATAATGCAATGTGTAATATTTTAAGGTACTTTTTTTCTTCGTCCATTATGTCACCACAACGAAGCAGTACAGTAATAATAATTTGGCAAATGATTATACTACCCATTGTTCCTTTTAGTTAGAGGTGCTTAAGGTAGGAAGGGAGTGTCGTTGCATGAATGATAGCTCTGCAAATATTCACTTGCCCAGTGCTTTGAGAATTATCAAATTACATGATGAAAACGGTTTATTTTTCAGAGAGCACAATAATACATTTGTATGGCTGTGATATTTGTTTGAAAAATTGCTCTCCCAGAATGACGAAACGGACATTAAGCCGTAACATGATCGTGAAATGAAATAACATTGTACAAACATTGAGAAGAGAATTAAGTTAAATTAACTTTTCGCATTGTTCCGTTGCATTAATTTACTAGGTATTCGAAAAGATACCGGCGTCTCACAGAAATTATTACATGCTACAACTACTGTGCATTGTGTACAATAATATAAATGCCTTTTATTAGTCGCAGAGTCTCAAGTTTATGTGGAGAGACTCTCTTGTGCCGTCTATTATAAAGTTTAGCCATGCTTTCTGCATTGAAGCGACTGAAATAGATATAGCTAGCTAGATAACCGAGTGTGCATTTGTGCATTTTTATTCCCATCATAAAATCTCATCTGGAGAGAAATAAAAAGAGATGATGAAAAAATGAGAAAGGAACAGATTTCTACCTTGACTACTTTCATGTCTTGTTAGTTATCATCATCGCAGTTCACAATCTAACTCATCCGCATCCTTCCCATTCTTCCATCCGGTGACGCTTCGTTTGCTCTATTTTTCAGCCTTAACTCTCCACTCTAATGCATTGTCCTACGCTTTTCCCAACAAAATGTAAAATGCAGCCAGGACAATGCAAGTAGGCAAACGTGTGTAAATTGCGTTGTTTATATTTCTTATTATTAGGACAACTGTTTTTTGTGATATGCGAGGAAGGGTATCCTGTGTAGGCTGTTGGAGCACTGCACCTACTACTTCCCTAGCCACCTACATAAGTAGTCGCTTAATAGGAAGCCCTCTTGTCACCGTGACAGTAGAAAGACTTACGTTTACATAGGTTATCGTTAACTCCTATCGCGATATCAGTACAATGCACTTAACTCGCATACTTCACTATTCAGCTCTGCTAAGAATTACTATGTTGCTCCAACTCTAACAGAATGCAGTCCGCTGCAAGAGTGTGGAATGCAAAACTAATAAAATCCCTTACTTGCCCATACTAGCCACATATTTGCTCAAGAGTCTCTATTATTATGCGTAGCACTAGTTTAGATCCTCACAGATAGCTCCCCATAGATATTCTCTCTTGTAATATCTATAGGATAGATGCTTAAGAAAAACCGACTTAGTGCTGTGTATGAGGATGAGAAACTTCTCTCTCTCTCTCTTTGGGATCAGTTCTGTCTTACATTGTTGGGCATAATGCATATCTGAGCTTTGTTAAAAGTTGTGACAAAGCAAAGATTTTCTATCTCAGTCAACTAGCAGAGCTAGTGGGACATGAAACGTGTTCGAATTAGCTGTTACCTTATTATTCTGTGACGAAGTCGAACTGAAAGCTAACGTCTACCTGCCAAAAAAAATGATGGCGTAGCTAACTGCTAAACTAAGTCAGCAAACTATGAACTATTTAGCGTGTTGAAGTGGTAAATCTATATGCTCTGTACTTTGCAATAACTACATAGAAACTTATTTCCTTTCTTGGGACAAAAACACAAATTTAGCTTTAAAAATCCTGGACAGCAAAAGTATTACAGTAGCGTCTTTTCTTTCTCATCCTTTTATACTACAATTGTGAAACATTTTAGATGTCATCATAATAGCCACTTATAAACACTGTGTTACTGTTATTAAGGAGATTAAGGACAAAATCTATGTGAAGTGGAAATGTGTCTATTTTCTTCATCATTGTAACTGACACTTTGTCTTGGAGCTACTATCTATTTGCTAAGTAACAACAAATATTATTTATAAGTATACTATTTATGAGTCAAAAGTATT